>JACXGK010005992.1:0-30515 GCA_016801125.1 Novumbra hubbsi
GTGTTCCCTACATCCCTCTCCTAACCGTACTATTGGTTACTTTAGTATGTTGCTTCTTAGACCAGAACATTCTATGATGGATATATTTAGTAGGTTAAAACAGTCTAAATCTGATCCATTCTCTGCAATGTTCCAAACAAGCGCATCGGACAACTAGAAAAAAATTCCCGTAGATTTGTGTGTGTTTGTGTGTGTCCAGGTGTGTGTGTGTGTTTGTGCGTGTCCGGTGTGTGTGCATGTGTGTGGCTATGATCCTAATCTGTCACTCACTTCTGCTCTAATCCAGGGCAATATACAGCATGCATCATACTGATCACATCTAGTTCATGTCATCTTCAATAAAAGGGCAATCTGACATTGGTACATCCATTTTGAACATTTGAATTATATATATGAATATATTTGGTTCATGAAGAAAATTACTTCTAAATGCTTTCTGGGCATGCTGTAATAATTCATCTGAAGCCAATATGCTGGCTTTCTTCTGTGTTGTTTTGTCCGTTACACCAAATGAGCCTTCAGAATAAAAAAATAATGTCAGTGGCTCTTTCATTAGCACTAATTTTCCTCAATGCCCATTTTACTGCGCTCAGCTTACCTATACTGTGGGCATGTTAGAGCAAAACCAATGTTCCAGAGATTCTACTATACTGTGGGCATGTTAGAGCAAAACCAATGTTCCAGAGATTCTACTATACTGTGGGCATGTTAGAGCAAAACCAATGTTCCAGAGATTCTACTATACTGTGGGCATGTTAGAGCAAAACCAATGTTCCAGAGATTCTACTATACTGTGGGCATGTTAGAGCAAAACCAATGTTCCAGAGATTCTACTCAGTGAAAAGAGCAGGTTTATGTTAAGTTGTGCCTTGACATTTGTAACAAGAACTGTTTTAGAATAAATCTGTTGCATCCTTTTTCCCTGTGTTTGCATGCTACACCTACAAACAGGACCATTTGACTCCATATGAGAACAGCAAGGTAGGGATTTTATGCTCCCAGACACCTGAAATTACTGCCTCAGCTCAGAGTCAGGCTCAGCCAATCAAAGGGCTCATAGGATACCAGCGATGCTGCTTGCAGTTTTCTTGGAGATGCCAAACATACTGTCATCTGAAATGGTCCTGCAGTGTTTGCAGTATGAACAGGAATCTTACAAACATGTTAACACTGACAGGAGAAAGATTGCACAGCTGGTAAAAAGTGTGTCAGTGAGTCAGAATGTTAGCTTAGAGACTTCTAAGCAACGAAGCTGGGAGAATAGTAATATTTTATGATGAAATTGTTGTATTCATTTCAATAAAAAACAGGATTTTCCAAAAGAGACATAGATGTACACAATACAAAAACATACAAATACAAAAACATTACAAGAATACAAGGATATTGGAGGATTTCTCCCCATGAGCGGTATTTGTTTTATAGTCTTATTGTAAAATTATCTGAACAAGCTCTCTCTGTGCTACTTTGCTATCCGCCCAAATTCCATTGTGAATTTCAAAAATGTTTAAGAGTTAAGGTCAGATAACACTTTAGTATGGTTAAGGTTTGGGTTAAGGTAAGACCACAAATGCCCTATGATTGGGCTGGATAGGCAACCCTGTCCAAAATGGACCAAACCATCCCTGGACAATTTCACATTGGAATCCTGGTCGCAATGATACATCTAATACTATAGTTCACCATGTTGATACCTGCTCAGACTCTATCTTTAATTACCAACAGTCACTTGTTTGGTTGTCACTTGGAGATACTGATTTCTGGCTGAAGTTATAACTGTGAATGTTATTTGCTCTGTAATTGACCCACTGCGCTGGAATGAACAGCCCTGTCAATCGGTCTAGGGATGTGCTTCCGTATGTAGGTGGATTTAAGCAGACGCTCAACACTGCCGATCTTCTACTGCCCGAAAAAATCTATGGATGGAAATGATAATGTGCTGGTCATTGAGTTTACTCCTACAGTGCATTAGCCCTGGTATCACATAGAAACGTAAAGGTAGACAGGCAAAGAGGCAGTTAATCCATCAACTATGGAATTATATTCCAAAACTGGTCAGAGAGTTTGTTTGTGTGTGAGCCAGGTCTAACCATGCATGCGGAGATCTGAAATCACTACAAATATAATAAAACCTGTTAAATCCATCCTACAATGTTATAAGTTGGTGCCCACTAGGAAAAAGGCTTGTGGGTTAGGTTTATGGTATAGTTTACAGTTAGGGTTAGTGTTTGAATTAGGGTTACTTTTTGGTTAGGCTTTAAGGTTCACGCATACATTTTGGATTTTGGGGAAATGTATGTGTACGCTTGGGCATGTGCTTGTGTCCATTCCTACGTGTGTGTGAGAATTTATGAGAACGTCCACTCCACTACATTCCCCCACCCACATTCCCTCCACCGCTAGACAAATAATCCCTTTCTTTTACCAATTTTGTCCTGTTTCAGGATTGGACTCTGCCAGATAATCTGGGATTAAAGCAACCAGTGAGGGTGGGTCTGTCTGTCCTTCATTCATTTAGAATATTTAACCAACATGTCCAACATCCACTGCTCATGTCCTGCGTGTTGGAACATATTTTGGTACAGATCCTCACATACACTGCTTAGAATTTATGGAACAAATTCATTCTTTTCCGGCACTAACATGCTAACCGGTGCGTCACGAATGACTGTCGTTTCTCAGTTATACGTTATTTCCAGTCCCTCATACACAGTATGAGTCATACTAATAATTACTGAGATTACTTTCATTGGTAGACCAACGTGGGTTAAACCACAACCTGTCCATGGCTGTAAGAGCAGAGAGAGACAGGCGTACAGAGAGACAAACATATATAGAGACAGCCAGATATATATATATATAAAGAGAGAGAGACAGATATATATAGAAAGAGGATGCCTACAGCGTGTACATAATACACAGTTAAAAAATATATAATAATTCAAGGGTTAACTTTCATTAGGAGATGTGATATCACATGTGTTTGTTCCAATAGAGAACATTTATGTTTAATTTTAAATTCCCTCCAGTGTGGATTTGAAAAGTAATAACTTCTATGGATACATCTGTGGACACTTCCAAATGTCAAGTGTGATCTAATCTATATTTCTTCGACTGCTTTGTGCATTTCTCTGCTGTGTATCCTTCTTTTTTTCACAACATAATTTATATTTATAGAGATGCCAAAACCACTTCTCAACCAAGAGGGGCCAGTCTCTTCAGTCGTTGGGCACTGACCACTGGGGCCAACCCGTGTCTGTGGACCTGGTTCAGAAACGGTTAAAAGTGTACACTGTTAATATTCAGAGTCGGTTTGGCTTAGCAGCTTTCTGCTACTGGCAAATAGCTAGTACTTCTGGTCTGGAAATAAACAAGGCAAACAATCGATATATAACTAATATATTTGAATATGTAAAGTCATTTTCCTGGAGTGGAGGGACAATGCATTGACGACTTGGCTATAATGTAGCCAAGTTGTTTATTTAAGTAACATATTAACGGTAATTTTGATGAGATTACGCACGTAAAATTACAGTTGTAGGCCTATATGCATTCATTAGTGGGAAATTGACTCAAAACAATTAGCTTGCTAGCAACAGAAAATGTCCCTCTCAAAATATAAAAAAAGAAAAGGTGGTTCAGGAACACAGACGTTTTGTGGGATGAACTGGACATTACTAAAATATATATAGGATATATATTTTACAAACCTTTTGTTATAATTATTCATATTTAAAAAATCATCTTACAAGTCTGCCTTTCATTTCATAACTTTTATTTTCAAATGATGTGAAATGGTACATCTGTGAATCAGTCGATCATTGTGAGACCACAGCTTGATGCAGGTAATTGCAAGGTAATTGCAAATTCAGGGAACCACAGGACAGTTTAGTGTTTAAGGATAGAAAACAGTACAGTTAAGTTTTGTTCAGTAGGAAAGAGAACAATTCAGTTTGGTTCAGTTGAAGAGAGAACAGTTCAGTTTAGTTAATTAGGAAGAGAACTGTTTAGTTCAGTTGAAGATGGGACAGACTTATTTCAGTAGTAGAGCGAACAATTCAGTTTTGTTTATTGGGAGAGAAGACATGTTACTTTACTTTTGTTTACTTTTGTCGGAGAGAAGAAAGGTCTATTAAGATAAGTAGGAAAGAAAATAGGTCTGTTTTGTTCAGCTGGAGAAAGAACAGTACAGTTTTGTTCAGCTGGAGAGAGAATAGTAGAGTTGAGTTCTGTAGGAGAGAGAACAGTACAGCTTAATTCAGTTGGAGAGAGAACAGTTCTGTTTAGTTCAGTAGGAGAGAGAACAGTACAGTTTAATTCAGTTGGAGAGAGAACAGTTGAGGTTTAGTTCAGTAGGAGAGAATTGTGGACCTGGTGTTTTCATCTGTTTAAAGGGGCACGGTAAAGAATCCTGCCTCTAATTAATGACATGACCTATCTTTTCCTCATCTTCCTTTACCAAATGAGATCCAAATAGTACTAGCTAGTAAAGATTTTTAGGGTGACAACAATAGAACTATGTGTGTCAAAGTGTTGATGACTTCACTGTCATTCTATAGTAAAGCCAAAGAAAAAACCTTTTATCAACTATTATTATTATTAAACAAAAGCTCAACTCCGTAATCAACAGTAACATATTTTAATGTTATGATAAGTGCATAATTAGTTTGTCTTCATCAATAGTTTACGGATCATACACATCACCCACGTTCTATTACGATTCGAATTAAGTATGTATGTAATCAATCAATGTAATCAGTCAATAAGAAAAATGTAGCCGTACCTTACACATTAAAGACCAGAAAACAAGATATGACGGAATTAGATGACGAGGTCATAAAAATGTTGATTGTGTTCTATTCAGAGTAAGAGAGAGAGATTGTGAAATATAGTGAGAGGTGGGCTTCTAGAACTGGTGGTAGGTCGAGATACCAAGTTTTACCCCATTTCACTGGAATGATCAGTGTAAGTGCCTTACACGTTTCAGCGGGGTAGGAAACATTTTGACAACTCTGAAATTTAACGCTTCAAGGAAATTATCTTTCCGCAACAGTGCATTATCTGTCAGAATGAGTGCGGAGTGCACTGGCTATTACAGCGCAAATAACGTGTTTGTGAATAGCTCGTGGTGTCCTAAAACCGGGGGCGATGTGCGCGCGGTATTCTGTTGCGGATTTAACGACGTTAAGTATTGCTGTGATGATCCCAACAGCTTTTTCCCTTACGAGTATGGATACATGTGGTGGCTCAGGTACGTAAGGAATCTTAACTAGCGCCACTGATTATCGGCTTTTGAACATGTGTTTGTGTGATAAGCCCTATTAAAGCAATTTTAAACACGTCGCTTGAATTTATTTTCAAAAACGTTTGCTCATAGGAACAGTAACCAAAAAAACACATTAAGTCACATTTCAACGTGAAAACGTGGTTTTGGAACACTTATGAATTCGTGTGATTTTTTAACAACATATTTGATGCATTTAAAGTGCTTGTAACATACATTGATTTTAAAAACAAATGAACAACTAACACATTTCTATTCATACAGTTATTGTTTATTTATTATTGTCACATTTTATTTGATTTTGGTGCTCAGCATTTCGATCTTTCTACGACTAAGCTCAAATTCGGTGAAAATGCACAATATACTAAACAAATTGTGATAAAGATATCTGACGAAATAACTGATAAAATCTAATTAGACCAACAAAAAACTATAGCCAAACTGAAACTTTTTTATACATTTTTTCTAAAACTAGAAAACAAACAATTTGACCAAAATCTGAGTAGTATTGGAGTGGACTTGACGAAAGTTTTTTCTCCTGGTGGTGAAGCAAACTAAGGCCCAACTTTGTAGTACTAAGCTTATCACCACAGTCTTTAAAATTATTTGTAAAATGTACTTAATGTACTTAATAGAAATGCAATGTTCGGTGAAGAAAGAAATGGGACACATCCCACATGTATTCACTACTGAAAATGCATGAAATTAGAATCAGGTGCAAAAGATTAGAACATTGTTAGAGAGGATTGTGTGAGGTTTATTTAAACCTCAGACAGTAATTTTGGTTTGCTCTTGATTGTTGAAGTGAGTGAAATCACCATGGTTAGATCAAAAATTGTTGAAGTGAGTGAAATCACCATGGTGTCTGTTTTTTCCATGAGTGAAGAAGAAATCTTCTCCCAGTCGATGTCAGAGACTGGTAGACAGTTATTGGAAACGTCTTATTAAGTTTATTTCAGCCAAATGGGGCAATACCTGCTATTAGGGCATAGGGTGTCCTAACTTTTTCCTCAGTAGGCATATTGGCATTTTTGTCAATCCTTGGTTAAATAAATAATAACATGGTTAGCATGTCATTGTTTTTGCTTCAGTTATATCATCTTTATCTATAGATATTGTCTGAAAGGAGATCATATATTGATATGCAATAGCCTGAGTTCTGCTAAGTACTTTAGTTTTGAAACCAAAAACAGGACTTATTTCTCAAACCTCAATAAGTTTGGTATGGAATGGAATGATCAATCCTTGTATCTATAAAAAAAGTTTTTTTTACAAATTCCTTTCAAAGCAATGACAGCGTCTTTGACAACCCCTACAATAGACGTAATGTTGATGTGACTTATCTTATGGGTTAATGGATGTACAGCTAAGGTACTGTGATGTTCTTAGACAGAAACGAGCATTGCTGAAAATTCATACATTCTTCAAATTGGATTCAAATCTGACCTACTGCTCCTTCAGACAAAACCTTCTATCTTTCACCACTTTCATACAATTAAGCAATCCTGGGTCCAGCTTGTCTGACTCTGTGGAATTCTTTGTGTCTGCAGCTAATAAACCATGAATTACTTCATTAGCTATGCATTTCTGAAAAGACCTTGACAGTTACTGGATGTGTATTTAACCCTGACTGAGTATAAGCGTAAATGTTCTTTGAAAAACATATTGTATAGAGAGAAAGTGGTGGTTCATTTATACAGTCTGCATATTTGAAGTTCACCATCGACTTTCTGGTATCCAGGGCAACAACACTACACACGTTCAAGGAATAATTATCGCCATGGCACTGAAGGATCACAGACCTACACAAACAAGCTGAAAACACTTGTGAATATTTACTTTTTAATTAACATTGGGCACTGATCATTTTAGAATGATGTTACATTAGTGGTGATAATGATGTACTGGGCATCTATGTGTAGAATTTTTTTCTACACATTTTATTCTTTCAATTCTCACAAATTGGGTGGTACAGAAGGACAATTCCAGATGCTAGTAATAAAGAGTAGAGTAGAATTATTATTTTAAACAATAAGAATACAGCTATTGCACACAATTTCTTGTAATTTACGTACTTTATATGTACAGCCAAACCTTCAGTCCACAAACCTGCTGGTGCAAACCTCAGAAAAAGCTATTGACAAAGAGATTGTGCGATAAAATTCCATGTCAGGTTGGATCAATACAACATCCAACAGCATACTTTCAAATTTTAACATGAAGTCATTAATTAAATGTTTTTTTGTATTTCAGTAGTGGTCACATTTTCACATCAACTTCAAATTTTCCCATTATGGAACCTTTTACATGGTAACAATTAGGAAATGTTTCGCAAGTGCAAGCTTTGATGTGGATAGTGTTGTTGCCTTTTGCACATAACGCTGCAACCTCAAGAAACTGCGAGAGAAAGCTTGAGAAGTTCATCTGCCGTACAGACATCGTTTATTGGAGCACATCTTGCATTTCTGTGATTGTGGCCCCTCGTTATTTGGTATTCCGGAGATGAGTCTTGTATTAGGGTAATGGAATATCTTTTTATAACAGGGTTGATGTTATGAATGTGAATGTCAAATATGATTGGCTGTTTGAAAAATACCTCAGAGAAATCCAGGAGTACTGTTGTCGTGTATTGTGAAGGGGATTTCTCTTTGGCATTTTCTCCCTTGTGCACACTTCTCATAATTAATATATTTTCTGTTTTTTTTCCCCCTCTGCCTTCGTCCCCAGCTTTGGGGCTCTGGTAGGTCTGTCCATAGCCGCAGTGGTCCTGTTGGCTTTCCTCATCACCGTATGTGTCCTCTGCTACCTCTTCATCTCCACCAAACCCAGTCGTCTTGACAATGGCCTGCCACTCCGAGCCCCAGGTAATGTATCTGGCTGGAGAAGGCCCTTTTCAGCTTATAGGAATCAAACAGCATCTTGGTGGTTAATGGTAATTGGCTCATCATTCCCGATAACCCGCCTGTCCAGAGAGCTCCGCCAATCGGCAACACCAAAATGTATGACACTTTATCATGGAGACGGCTTAAATGTTGCTGCCCATGCCTGAACCGATGCGGTCTTGGCACTGACAACAACTAGAACCTGTGGTGTGGTGTCCATGGGGAATTGGGAACACAGAAATGTCCTGTCAGATATGCACGTTACGTCTCAGTGAAAGCTGCATTGTGTGTGTGTGTGTGTGTCAACGTGTATGCCTGTGTATGTGCATGTACCTCTTTCAGTGGTGGTAACCAGTGGCACCCCCGGCCACTCTGGCCCGCCCCCTCCAACTGGCCCCCATGGTTTCAGGAAGCACTTCCTCAGCAGCAAGCTGGACTGTGACAACCAGCTGCCTGACCCAGAGAGACTGTTCCAGAGGTGCTTCATAGGTGCCGTCACCAACGTCAACATGGAGGGCCCGTAGTTAGGGGCCCCTGTAGATATGGACTTCAATGGGCCCCTGGGTTCTAAAGGGGTGATGTGCTCCCTTGCCTGGACAGCGTGTGTAAGACAAGGCCGCACAGTGGGAGAAACACCTATTCAACACGAAGACGAAATAACCTTGTATGGTTCTGTGTGTACTGGAGCCACAGGGAGGTTTGTCTGGTTTTCAGCGAGTGCCTTGGACAGGAACGACCCATTCCAGAACATAAAGATGTTATTATTTCTGTTGGATTAGAAAACGGCAACAAAATGGATGGCGGAAGGTCTTGCTCTTACCAAACTGTGTCGCTTTAAGGTTTGCCAGGATTCAATCAGGAACCAGGTTATATGCATTGAGGCTTCTTAAAGGGGCTCACACTCACATGGTCACCCCATTCCTAAAGCTTCTAATAGATTTTAGATGGATGACCATATGACTGTTCTTCCCCTTTAAGGTCAAATTCCAACTGGACATCTGCAGCATTTACTGTGACCTGCGGTCTCTGGGAACACATTGACCTTTGGGGGCAGCGGAGCATCTTTAGGATATAGCGCGTCTCACGAGTAACCTAGCGGTTGCTTGATCACATCCTGGCTTGGCGAGAAGTTATTTTGGAGTTAAACTAGATTTCTTCCAGGTTGTTGCTGTAAATAGGAAAGTGTCCTCAGTCACCTAACCTGGTAAAAATAAGGGAGAAGTTACGATGGTTATAACACATACACCTCTCTGTATTTTGCCTCGCTGATAAAGTCATGGAAGAATATGCTGTCTTTCATGCCTGAGGCCAGTTCAAACCCGTCTCCAGTTTGAAGGACTAACATGTCCAAAGACATCCAAATAGCATTTTCAGCTGATTTTTTTTCATTGCAATCTTGTTCAGAAATGTTTTGATTCAGAAGGGAAACATCATGCCCATTTGAAGGACATTGTCAGGGCCGGTTCTAGGCATAAGCGTCATAAGCAGTCACTTAGGGTCCGAGGGTGCCTTCAACCGCTAGGGAGCCCCCCTACCAACATGAAGGAGGGTGCCCCAAATAAAAGGTTGCTAAGCGCCACCAAAAGGCTAGAGCCGGCACTGGACATAGTGAAATCAGACAATGTGTATACAGTTCCGATTTGGCCTACAGTGTGAGTTGGGAATCACATTACCATTGTATGTTGATGTTTCTTCTGTCATTCTAGGTTTTTGTATAGTTTTAAAAACAATTTATATAACAGAGATTGTTTCATATTTCCTGCATGTTTCACAGCTGTCAATGTTGATTTTGGGGTTTATTCCGAAACACTTAAGTGTATGTGGGTTTTAATGGACTTGTTTTAATTCACCGTTTTAAAAGGTTAATCTCGGTTAACCCAGAATAAAAGTGTGCTGTAATTTGCGGTCTGTCCACAAGAGATTAAAAAGAGTTGCATGATGAAGATACCATTTTTAACAATTCTATAACCTGACCAAATTACTGTTACAAAGCATAATGAAATGGTGATCATTTATATAATAATTATAATAATTAAAATTTCAGAGAACTTAGAAAGTACACAAATTCCATTTCCAATAACAATTATCTTCAATACTTTCAATAACTACTAATATATTTTATAAATATAGTGGCTTTGGAAAATAGTCTTAGTGTTTGTGTCTGATTGGGTTGGTGTTAAGAATTATTTTGAAATATATTTAAATATTCCTTATTAGCTGATAGGAGGGTCTAGAGTCCACCATTAGTATTGACAGATTTTAATGGCACTGCGGACTGGACAAAAAAATAGCAAAAACCTGTAAAAAAAAACAGGTTCTATACAACCTATAAATGTAAATTGACACACCCAAGCCAATTTTTTGCCTGAACACTGTCATTACAAAATAGCCCAATTGTGCGAGTCAACACTGCCAATCACCCACGTGAACAGTCACTGATCTGTCACATTTGTTACAACACAAATATGTCCATTTATATGGAGTTTGTTTTGGACACCTTTTACATAAAAAATAACAAAATGTCACCAATTACTGAATATTATTATGACCTCGTAAAAAAAAAAAGGTATTAGAAAAAAACTAACGTTACGGACTGCACTGGGCTTTTAACAGGTGGATGGAAAATAACCGGAAGAACGTGTTTATCTAGGGGAGACCATGGTAGTAGCTGTGTAACTGGAAATCAACAGCAAAGTTGAGGAAGGTACATTTGCTCCATGAAAATGATAAGAGGTCTGTTAATCCATTTTCACATCTGTGTCAGCATGGGCAGCGTTATTTAGGCCATTTCCTTTTGATCCCCAGTTGCCTAATGACCCAGTTGAAGTTGTGATCACATGGTGAGCCAGGTCACTAGGAGGAATCTGCCAGTGGGGATGAATGTCCCATCTAGTTGACTACATTAAAATGAAAGATGCCTTATGTTAATGCTAGAAAATGTTGTTTCCCATTTATGTGTTCTGTCTTTATGATTTTCAGCTGGTAAGACCACTTGGTATTGAACTTGGTTTACCTGCCTGTTTCCCAGAAATTTATTAAATCTTGTTCTGGAACAAAGCATCATAGCCCTTCTACATGAACATTTTGTTTTGAACCAGGCTTATTTGAGGAAAAAATTAAAATGTTTTTTTCCACGTTGTAGGGGACAGTCTGCTGCAAAGCATGACGTGTCGGTTGTGTATTTCTGTAAAGTAGAAGCCTTCCAAATCTCGCCCACAAAAACACTGTATTTCAAGATTTCATCAAAAAAAAACTACAAATGTTTTCAGAGGTGGGACATTTAGGCAGAGAATCAAAGATAGTGTTCCACCACGCTGATACAGGGACCCCAAATTGACAATTGTGGTTAATATTTTACAGTTTTTGACAGAAAACAATCAGATTTTCTGTTTAATATGTTATATTTTCATACAATGTACAACTTATAGTGGTTGTGAACCCCTGGGGATATCCAAATGTAATGTAAAACAGTCTACCTGTTGTTGTATACTATGTGTTTTTCAATAAAAACAACTACATGTCAACATACGTTTTTATATTTATTCACAAATTTTCACAAATATACTCATGGAGGCTTCTCAAACTATGTTATCTATTCATCCTTCTTCTAGTTAACGGTTTTGAGAATCCACAATATAAAGGACATTATTCTACTATAAAGGATGACCTCCTGAGAGGTCAAAAGGTCAAGATAGTGCCAGGCAGATTATAAATCCCAAGAAGGCCTCAGACCTTTAAGGGTTAATCCATAGAAGTGAAATGACTGAGCAGTGTAAGAACAGTTAGGTAACATCTTTTTAACAAATGTTTCTTGTATGTAAATTCCACAAAAATATTTGCACTGTAATTACAACGTGTAACTGGTAGTGTAATTTAACTGATGCACTTATCCAGAGTGTCAAGTCAAATATATTAATAAATATATAACATTTAGAAACAAAATGTCAACCACAGGTCTGTACAATCAAATAAAAAGGGCTTTTAGTGCATTCACTTTAAGATAGGTGGTAGAACGAGAGAACCTAGTAGTAGGAAGTTCACCTCACACAAGCAAAATCCAAGTTAGAATTGTATGCAAAGGTGCAGAAAGGAGGGAATAAATATATCAAGATAAAACCAGTCATTAGACATGCTTTGGTAATAACCATCTTTGAGAATGCAGTGCCATTTCCTTCCTCCCCAAAAATAGACAACTTTGTCTTAACTCTAGTTCTGATGCAGTTTCAATTGAGAGGAGTAACAGCAAAAATGTCCAGTCAGCTGCCATTATATGTTCATCAACTTTGATCAGTCATCAAAGGGTCGTTTTGTGTACACTATTACAATGTGTACTATTCCACCTAATTGGTTATGAAATGCCAAATGTTTGTAATTCACTGATCTTAAGATCCCAGAGTGCATTTATAAATCATTCAACTCTTTTTCCAGCCACCTCTAACAACATTCAGTCAGGCATCCATTATTGTCTTTCAGTATCCAAATGTTAGCAAATATTATCAGTCAGTGGAGCCTACCTGACAAACTTCAATGGTACATCAGTAATTGGACACCCAATTGGCAGATGAAACCACTCAGGTCAGTCTCATCACGTGAAAAAGCCAAATGGAAATGTTTTTCAATGACCATTAATAGTTTATTAAAACAAACACTGTCCAGTCAAAATTGCCTTTCACAACCATACGACCAGAACAAATTCTCAAAAAAATACAGGAGTACTGAAGTGGCTTAAATATAATGTACTTCCTTCCATGGATTTGAGAGAACAATGACAAAAGACATCCTTCTTTATCCCAAGCCAACACCCATTCAACACTCTTAATGTGAGGAGCGGTGAGGTGACACTTAGGAGTTGTCAGAGGATTCACACAGCTTGAGAAATACTGAAATAAAACTGAAAAGCTGTGGACTAGTTTTTGAGGGTTTACTTCCTCGGTCATTCACATTCAGCACTTGCAGTAACGAGAAGTATAATTCAGTTTAAATGAAATAGAAAGCATTTAACATGTTTATAGTGGCCCCTAGTGGCAATCAGCTGTGGTGAAGTTTAAAGGGATAGGTCACCCTAACAACAGATTTACACATGGGAGTTATTATCCTGTAAGCAGTATATGCACAAGGTTTAACAGAAATACAAGCGTTTGTCCCAGCAATGTTTCCTAATAAAGGATTACATTTGTGCCAGAAATGCAAAAGTGCTGATAGCGTTTTTTTATATGTTACATGCATTCTTTTGAAATGAATGCTTCTCTTATATCACATTAAAGTGAAATTAATTCCATCATTAAAATCACAAGCATTGAAAAAGGTTATTTCAAAATGACCCGTGTTCGTTTTGTATGCAATACGTGTCAACAAAGAGGCCAAGGGCTGGATAGGGAGTCACCGGTAATGAATGGAACAACATCTTTCTGTAGTAAGAAAACCTGAAGTGAGAAACATCATTCAGAGAACTCATTCTATTTCTATGGCATCATCCCCCAGCCGCGTCAACAGGACAGTTTACATACAGAACCTTTGAAGTATTTGGAATGTAACTGGAAAGTATGTAACTGAGAGTAATGATTCCAACTATACTAAAACACATGCTACATTTGAACTGGATGATGCCCATGAAAACTCAGTTAGCAACATAACCTGTTAAACGTGCAACCATGTCCTGCTACTTCCACGGTCCTGTGAAGAACTGTTTTCGTCCATCTTTCTGTCTCTGTTCCGTCTCAGTTCTCCGTATCTGAAGACTGTGAAACGTCGTCAGCCAGACGAGCCTGTTTCTTCCTCACGTTCCAGTGCAGACACTGGGCCAGGCTCTCAAACCAGTCATAGACCAGGTCATGGCAGCAGATGGATGGAAGCGGGTAGCACGACGTGGTGATCTTAATGCTGCGGGACGGAGAGAGGAGGGACAGAATGGGTAAAGACAGAGAGAGAGGATCAGTCCAGTGTGGCTCAGGTAGAACACGGATCTTGGGTTGTGGGTTCAGTTGGGGACCAGTATACAAACAGCATGAAAATGTATGCACAGACTGAGGTATGCACAGACTGAGGTATGCACAGACTGAGGTATGCACAGACTGAGGTATGCACAGACTGAGGTATGCACCAGCATAAAACTCCCTATTATCAGCATATCCAACAGCAGAAATAAATACATCTTCCTTTAGAGTGGAACCCTTGCTGGCCTTTCTTTTAAAGAAAAAAAAACCCTGATCAATATCATGTCACAATCACGTCCGTAATATAATTTCCAACGTGATATATTACAGCTTTAACACTCACCAGTCCCCATGTCGGATCTCCTGTCTTTTCCTGCCATCAAACGACACCCAGCATGTGTTCCTGGCATCAGGGGAGAGGGTGATCTACACACACACACACACACACACACACAGACAGGTCAACACGGCAACACCGGGTTCAAATATTGTTTCATAATAGTAACGGTTCAGACTGGGATTAGCGGACATCCGATTTCGTACGAGCAATACCCGGCAAGAGTGAGCCAAACACCCATAGTGACACCACCCACCACTTAATAACATCCCCAAACCCCACCTCCCCCACCCCTCCCTCACCATGAGCTCGACCCCCGCCGGCACCACTATGGGCCTGAAGGAGAGGGAGTGCGGGCAGATGGGCGTGACCATGATGGCCGGCACGTTGGGGTGGATCATGGAGGCTCCGGCGGCTGCGGCGTACGCCGTGCTGCCAGTAGGGGTCGACACAATCACACCTGAACACAGGCGGAGGAGTTAGACAGGCGCCGCGGGAGGACTCTCGCCCCCTCCCACCGCCGCGTGGCGCTGTACCGACCGTCTCCCTGTACGGAGGTGATGAGGCGTCCGTCCAGGTACAGGTCGACGTTAGACAGATAGGAGGAGGGGCCTCGGTCCACCACCACTTCATTGAGGACCTGCAGGCAAACACACAAGAGCACGTTTACTTAAGACAGCGAACCCTTAAATAAACACTAAACCCGATCTCAGTCTAATCCTAAATACAATGACATTTATGCCTAAACTTAACCTAGCCATAATGCCCGACAATTCTTACCCTCGTGGCTCTTTTCAAAATGGGGACATTAGTCGGCATTTCTGATTTAGCCAGAGGTTTTCCTCATTATATTATTAAGACACTTGCACAGCCATTGGTTCCTTAGAATTCTGTAAGAAATCGAATCTAGTGATATACAGGCTACCCGATGTCTGTTATGCCTTGTCATGAGTCCAGTTGAACTGGACTCCTGCCTTTACTTTCTGGAAACAATGTTCATCTAAACAAGTCAAAACATGGTCTGAATTAGCCTTCATCTATGAAAGTCAGAACAGCTTTAACACTCGTTAACAAAACAGTTATTAAACAGTTATTATTTCTGGTATAATAAATGCAGGTGGCAAAAGTGACAAAAATCCCAAAGCTCCGGTTTGGGATGGATGACTTTGAAAAATCGACATCATGTCTCTGAAAAACAAATACAAAGCCAGAGCTTAACTTGTGTGTCACCAATACATGTATATGTGCAGAAAATCCTCACTAGCAGAAGAGGAAATGGTTTTGTAGTGAGAATTCACTCTACGCTGTATGATAGAGGCATCTTAAACCGCAGACTAGTGAGTCTGTGCCAGTGTGTGTTGTGCCGGTGTGTGTGTATGTGAGTGTCTGTGAGTGTGAGTGTCTGTGTAAGACCACATCACCGGTCCAAATCAACCTGGGTGACGTCCTTGTAACCACGACAACCGGCTCAACAGAACCGATAACATCCAACTAGTCCTGCTATATTTTGACTGCTGCCATGGATACAGGGTGACGCGCAGAAACGGAATGTTTGGAGAGGAAAGGAACAGGAAATGGAGCTAGAAACCATATAAGCACTCATCTAAAGCACTATATAAGGGCTTAGCATCCATCCCCAGTCTGAAGGGTTAATTCAGTTAAGAGTCTATGTAGAAATGTTCGTAGTGGCAACCCGTCATGGCTACCCGTCATGGCCAACCCACAAAACCAGAAATCAAGTTGATGGGGAGATTGCAGTAGTAAGAGGGATGTCTTAAAAAAGGAAGAGAAACTTGAGCTCGATGTGCTTGATAAATAGGGAATAGTATATATAACTTGTCTACAGGAATAATTATTATTCATATTTAAAGTTAAACTTTAAATATGAATAATATGCATTTTCAGGCTTTATTAATAGACACAGTGGAGAAATACGGAGCAGTTTTCATCGGACAGAGCTGTGGACAGGTTTCTCTCCCACCCTGCAGCAGTACATGTGTGATAGTCCCCCAGACCACCCCAGGGGACAAGCAGGATGGAATAGTAGACTGGAGTGACAACAGGATTTATCCTCACCTGCATTTGCAGGGTAACTTTCCCATGCTCTGTGTTGGTTTGACCGTGGGGCAGCAGACCGTTGTGCTCCGAGTCAGACTGGCCCTCAGTGTGGCGGTCAGAATGGTCCAGGTACCCACACCCTGGGCTCCCAAGACCCTGGTCCCCACAACTCGGGCCCCCAAGACTCTGGTCCCCACAACTCGGGCCCCCAAGACCCTGGTCCCCACACCACGGGCCCCCAAGACCCTGGTCCCCACACCCCGGGCCCCCAAGACCCTGGTCCCCACACCCCAGGCCCCCAAGGCCCTGATACTGCTGCTGGCCTGGCAGCCCAGTTCTCTGGAGAAGATCCTTCACCACCTTTACCTTCAGACGACTACGGAGTGTGATGGCTGCGTTACCTGTAACAGAGAGAACACACAGACACAGAGAACATACACACGCACACGAAGAACAAAACAATAAAAAGACTGAGACATCCATCAGATAGTTGATGCATACATCACTGATTCAATGCACTGGAATGTTTTCTTCTACAACAATACTAATTCATACTACCTTCAAATACCTTCGCCACCTCTGTCTTGTATGATTCAAACTTGAATGGTGTCAGAAAACCCAGAGAACCCAGATGGAAAGCCATAACTGGAGGAACACTGCCCTGTGTGAGAGCAGATATCATAATACTTACTGAAAACAGTACCTAGCAGCATCTAAGTCCTTCTGTCCACTAGGTAGGGAACAGGGTTTTAGGGTGCTTAAAGAACCCTTGCAGTCACAACATCGCCCATCTGAAATCCCCTACCAGTAGAAAAGCCACACATAGAAAACAAACCATTTAAAAGACAGAATAGAGAAGAAGGATTCCTGCAGATGTGGAGGAAACAGCAGAGCACCCTTCCCAGAACCCCTGCAGCCCACCTTGGGAGTGGGCCTGGTGGTGACGTCTGGGGCAGGGCGAGATCAAGGCTGTTTCAGTTGGCTGACCGTGGGCTCTGGATTGACTCTTTAAGTATGCCGACCATTGTGACTAACGCATAACTCATTCCGTGCGCTTTAATAGAGTCATTCATTGCGCTTTGTTAGAGTAATTCAGTGTGCTTTATTAGAGTAATTCAGTGCGCTTTATTAGAGTCCTTCAGTGCGCTTTATTAGAGTCATTCAGTGTGCTTTATTAAAGTCATTCAGTGTGCTTTATTACAGTCACTTCCTGTGTGCCTTTGTCATAACTAAATAAAATATAGACTGAAGCACAATGGATCTCCTTTATTAATACGTCAGATCAATAAACCCGAAAGGGCACATGCTTACAAGCCTCTCATTCAACACAGAATTATAATATTATTTGTTACTGAGATTTGGTGGTGCTTCTCAACCAAAAAAGGTACAGCTTGGCATACAAACAAAGAGTTTGTTTAAAACTTTTAAATGTTATGCCTGCAACATAATTAGATCACATACTGCTACAACCCACCTGACCACGGGGTGATGGGTACCAGGAGTTTGTAAACTGCACCATGGTTTGAGTTCTGGTTCTAAAAACCTGTGTTTATTACGGCATTCAATAATTATCAACTGCATAAATACTTGTGTCCAATCATCAGTTCGAAACGGCTTCTCTAATGCAGCCTAAAATTGGATCATTTTTCTCTGCACGTGCATGAATCTGAGTGCAGTTTCTGCAGTAGAACTCATTGTTCGGAAGAACAGTGCAATTAAACCGTTCAAACAAAAACAATGTTAAGTAAAAAAAGCTTTACTTGTACAGAGTTGCTAAAACAAATCTTCCACCTCAGCCCCAACCAGCCACAGCACCACACCCTCCCGGAGCTGTGGAAGCCTGGGGTAGTAGAGGGCAGATAGGAGCCATATAGAAACAGTTATGCCAGGCTCTAACATTAATCACCTGGAAAAGAGAGGAGGCGTACAGTAGAGTCCCATCTCCTCCCAGACAGATAATCAGATCAATACAGTCCGAAATGTCATCATAACCTAGAGGAAAATCACACACAGAACAGGATACGGCAAATGGAAGTTTTTTAAGTACATTAATTTAATCAGGCAAGCTATGAGAAACAAGCCAAATATATTATACAGTAAATTGTGTATTGGGCTCCAACTTAATTTATGGGTACAACGCATACAAGCGTGAGCTTATTTCTAAAGGCAGAAATGAATGTGATTGGTCAAATCGAATGCACAAGTAATCAAAACACCACACTTTTTTGGATTTGGCGTGTTACCTTCTCTAAAGGTACAGAGTTGGCTGCGGATGGAGCCAAAACCCTTGTCATTAGTAAGTGTGATGTCCTCCACCACCCTCCTCTCCACATACACCATCATTTGCTTCTCCTGGACACACAGACACAGGATTTGCTCCATGTTAGCACCACAGCTAGTGTTCTGCCCCTATGCACCACCCAACGGGCCTGTATACAGCCCTTAGTGGGGGCACATTGCTCCAATATCCTGGCAAAAGGTGGGATGAGGAAGTAAGCAATCAGAAGTACATGTAGCAACGGGTACAACACACACAGAATAGCTAAAAAACTCTCAAAGCCACGGTACAGCAAAACAGCCAAAGGGGATAGATAATGCCAAGAGTAGGTTGCCATGGCTACCAAGGGAGGCAATCAAGAGGGCGGTGGGATGAGCCAATTATAAGCCCTATTCTGGATGATGAAATGGACCTCTAGAAATTGGATTTGAAGAGAAAACAATATAAAATAGGGCCAGTGGAGTGCTAGGACATCTCTACTTCTCCCTGAGTAGAAGTTGACGACGGCAAGACCAGTTCAGAAGGTGACGTCTGGAAAGCACCCTGACCGGGGCACAGGCAGATGGTTCCCCCCTTAATTCTGACCCATGAGACTACTTCTTGTACAATCATGGATGTTGTACTGCCTACAAGACTTGCGTTCTTACATAAAAGTTAACAGCAAAAATCGTGTTTTGTAGACCCTTCTATTTGCTTGGTCTCGGCCTGGTCTCGGACATTTGACCTGGTTATCCTCTGGTCTCTGGCACACCAGGTGTGTTCCCATAGTAGGTTGACTGTAGTAATTGACTGATGAATGACTGTAAAATGACTTCTCCTGCTTGGTAATTCTGAACCGTTATCCTTTTGATTCATATGGAAAATATACTCTACAAATTACGAGTCTCCATGCTTTACCTCACACAGTGGCCCACTTCAACAGAAAACACCTTCTGCTGACATCAAATATCTCTGAACTTTGTGCTTTTATTGGGTCAGGTATCCAATAAAGGGTGAAAGATCGAGAACCCAGAAGGGTAGACGGTTTTGAAGTTGGGACAACTCAGTAAGGTGTTCAATAGCATCAGGACCATTTTGAAGTTGGGACAACTCAGTAAGGTGTGCAATAGCATCAGGACCATTTTGAAGTTGGGACAACTCAGTAAGGTGTTCAATAGCATCAGGACCATTTTGAAGTTGGGACAACTCAGTAAGGTGTTCAATAGCATCAGGACCATTGAACCCCCTGACGTAGTTATAATAGCTCTTAGGAAATGGTTGTTTACAAACCTAATTGCTGTTGGTTAAATCCCTGTGCTCATTGGCAAAAAGCTGTTGTATATGAGACGTCAGATGTCTGACAGATATGAATGTATTTAGGTATCAATATATAGGTACATGCTTGAGAGAATGCAAACAGTGGGTAAAGCTGCCATCATGGCAAAGAGCGGTTACTTTGAAGAATCTTCAAAATGAAAATCTAACAAATGTTTGGAAGCTACACGATTTAATGTGTTTTTTCATGGTTTTCATGTCTTCCATATGATTCTACAATGTGCAAAAATAGTAAAAAAAAAATAAACTTTGAGTAGCATGAGTAGATGCACCCAAACATTTGACTCATTATAAAATACAGACACGGTTGAAGGCTGCATCCAGGCACTTAGTGTTGAGTCATGCACTAGAACAGCCGGTATACTGGTCATAAAGCACACCTCCTCTAGCCAAATCAGTTTTACTCCAAGCATAGTCAGTAGAACTAACAGTAAAGTACCTCTACAAGAAACCAGCAGAGTTCTTTGAAAGGTTCCACCAAGCTCTCATCTCGTATCTTCCTAATAACCAGAACATTGACTGGAGGCTTGTTCCAAGTCAGACGCTGACTGGCTGGGTCCTGGATGTGCCTGAGGAAAAACCGACACACCCAGTTAAAACACAGACATGTAAAATACACTGATAACATTCAAACAGTCATTACAATCCTTTTTATTGTCCAACACAGAATCACAACACATATTATTGAAGAAATAAATTACACACAGTATAATTTTACCTGCACGACAAAAATCTGGAACAAACCAAACGTACACATTATTTAGAACAATGCATTCAAGGTTAAGATCATTTTGCAGCTTATTCCACTTTAGTGATAAATAACCAAAAATATTGTTCATAAAGTACAATCCAATCATGTGCCTCAGACATAAAATACTAAAGCAACACACGCACTGCCACTCACATTGACTGGTTTCCCTTCACCATACTAGATTACCAAAACCCAGATCACTGTACTTTTAAAATGTAATCTTTGTCCACTAGACGGTTCTTCAATCAGCCTTGAAATAAATTGTCTCTATTTTACCTTTTACAAAACCTCTGTGACGTTTGCATTGAAAATAATTAGTTGTTGTCTACAATCCAGGCTGTCATTCATTAACAGAGAAGGCACGTTAGCAGAGATGAACAGAGCAAGGTCCAAACTCCACAGCTAGTCAATCTGAAAAGATTCTAGTGTTTAGTGTAAATAAGTCTTTAATTAGGGGGTTGCAATGAAAAAATGGAGTGGAACTGGCTTTGAGGTCCAGATTTGAAGAACCCTGGTGTAGAGTATATGTAAAAAACTTCCTACCACAGACTTACATGACAGAGGTTGGGTTTGGAAGAATACATGCTTTGGGTCCAAAATGTGTGGCGGGGTACGGTCCATGGAGAAAGTGGGCTCTCCTGTAGAAGTTAGAAATTAGGAAAGTCAGACAAAAAAAAAAAAGAATGACAGATACAATTAGTCCTAACCTCACAGTATGTGCTGTTGCTATGGAACAATCAGCTGGCTACCCAAGTTATATAGCACTTTAGTCCAAGTAGTCTTGTGTATGCAAAAGTGACTAAGGAACTACTGTATTTCTGAAACCCTGACCTCTTTGGGGAGTTCTCTGACGCCGAAGACCCAGAGTGATCTGTGTGTTTGTCCAGCAGAAGCAGACCCTCCTGGTCCTCTTTATGACGGTATTGGGACCTCTTTCCCTCCCACTGCCTTTTAGATGACTTCCTGTTTTTGGAGGACCTGGGTGGTTCCGGAGGGGCGGAGCTGCTCTCTGGGGTTGCCGAGGAACATGACGACTCCTGGCTGTCTTCCATCCTATTAGGACATACTGGCATACTTGACAAACGGCAGTGGTTACTGGGGTTGCCAGAACTACTGACAATCGATTGGTTGAATCCACTTTTATTGCGGACTGAAATGTGGGTAAAGATGGGCCAATGAAGTAAAACCATGAACTGGAAAAGAACACTTGGAGATACAAAGGTTTAAATTCAGTTGTCTCAACCTAGTGGGTGCACAAGTTAGTGCATAGAAAATAAGACGACCTACCTAGATCCTAAAACCTTATAAATCCTAAATGATCTATGGCATCTTAACTTGAAAACATTTAATTTATTAAATAATAATTTAAGAGTCCACTTTTAGGTTTGGTTTGTTTGTTTGTTAGTCCACTTTTAGGTTAACATCGGAAACCACACCATGCAAATTGGGGTTTAAGGGCAAATTTAAACACACATCTTTCTAGATGTTGTCAAAGTATACAGTCTTGTTTTTAAAAATGACCGACTAAAACTAGCTAGCTAGTTATATATCTAACTGCTAGTAGTACTAATGTTGCTACTGTAATTCAAACACACGTTTAATTTGAATTGAACATACGTGACCTTGGAGTGACAGCTTCTATACAAAAATAAACATGCAAATACGTAAGACATGAATGAAATTGGTTTAATGTGTAGATTACTTATTAACCCGTGTCACGGTTATGCCAAGATGAATAAATAACCAATAACGTGAAATCGCTAGCTAGCCGTGTGTGCAAACTCGAACTTACTTAATGTGTCAGCTTCATCGTGTTGATAATAGTGGTCAGTACAATAAAATATTTGACTGATCTTTTTTGCAAACAATGATAATGCTAGATAACTAAAAGAAAACATAAAATAGCCTTCATCTAGCAACGTGATATGTTGGCAGTACGCATTCTGTTGTTTCAGAATAAGAGTCTCCTAGAATAATTGGGGTAACCTCGGAATCGATGTAAATCACTATTAACTTTGGGGTGGTTTAACCATCTTCCGGGTACATTGGTTTAATTGTTTTTACTGTAGGCGTAGAATATTGCATTTTAATACCACTTGTAAATTGTTTAAGAAGGTTTTTTGTTTATACAAAAACAAAAAATAAACGCAACGTGATGTCGTAGGTCACAACGAGAACATGTTCCACGCGCGTTCTCAGCTTCAGAATCGATGCCTTGTATACAGCTTGATAACTACTGGAACATATCTCTTGTCGATTAACATTTTATAATATAAAAGACGTATATTTATATTTGAAAAGATTTAGAAATGTGTTTATTTAGTTGAGTTCCAGAATTATTACCTAATTGGGTTCAGAACTGACTCTAATCGTGTGACAAGGCTACGTACCTAACGTTAACTACTAGGCTAATGGCTAAACCACCAATTAGCTGGATTAGCTACAATTTTAGTTGGCCCTGGTGATTTATAACTGTACTCAGTTTTCTAATGTAGACCTATATTGTTGATAGCATTAATAATAATCAATAAGCACACAAGTGTAATTTGGCAGCAATTATTATGTTTATGATTTCCTATCAATAGACACTAAAATGAAATTTAATATTTGAATTAAGAATAGGTTCAACTTCTAATGATGTTACAGTAATGTTGGCAAGGACTTTGTTGGAGCGCAGCTTGACAAAAATGACACTAATAAATTCTAATTGCAAATTTAGCAGAATGTCCTATTTGGTAAATTGTACACTCCATTCATTATTTAAATGTTACATATCCTGTACAAATGCATTCTTATGTTACAACATGGTAAAACCATGTACATGAATGTGCATTGAGCAAGAAGCTCCCCTTCAGCTCAAAAAACTCAGTTACCCGTAAGCCTGTGTTCAATTCACACCCATGTGCACCACCTGTGTCTGTAAAACCGGCCCATGGCCTCAGGGTATTCATCATTTTGCATACGTAAATAGGTTACAGCAATGCAGCGTACAAGATGCTTGGAATTTTAGGGCTAATTGAGGTGTGATGATGCATATTTAAGCATAATATCCTTGCCCAGCCCACTTGTGAAGTTTAATGCATTGGTTGAATCTCAAATTGCATACTACATTCCAGGCTCTACATACTACGTACTGCAAGTACATTCTTAATGGGTGATGATCAGTGTCGGCCCTAGGCTTTTTGGGGCCCTAAGCAAAATTTGATTTGGGGGCCCTTTCCCCTAGTGGTTCGATGATCAATAGCAGTCGAGGGCCCTTATATTATGCCTATGCTTATGCCTAGGGCGGGGTGCTGATGGAAGTACGTACTGTTTAATATATAGTAAGCTAGTATGCTAGTACCGGGACTGATTTGGACATACTGTAATCATAACATTGCTTCTCAACAGTAGATCGTTTTGTTCATTCTCGTTTTGTAAAATTGCTGCGAGAACTGGGCTTGGACAAAATTTCGGCAATAGACATTTGACCCGCCCATATTTAAACAGCTTGGTTCCACTGGTCACAGGACCCATTTATTTTTACCATAGACGTTTAAAAAACAATTGCCTTCAAAGCTCAGAGATCACTATTTCAAAATGAGATGTATTGGATATAAATTGTACAAGACTGTGTACGTTCCGAAAAGTGAGAGGGAAAATTAACTACTTATCCCATCAAACATTGCGTTCTGTAAACATCAAATCACCAACTAAATACAAGTCACCTGCCCTGATGTTGGAAAGCTACCAGCTAGCATACATTTTTTTGGTAACTAGCATAGGTTAATCCCCTAAGTGTTCCGGGACCTCCCGATTTACAAAAAGCACTGGTAACTAGCTATTTTATTAGATATACAATACACAGCCAGCCATGGTTCAGTGTTTTGTGTCAGGTAGTAATCATTGCAATGGACTGTTTAACTGCAAATCATTTTACCGGTTTCCCAACAACAAAGGTAAGAATCGCCGGTAGATCAGAACGATCTAAATAGCTAGGTACCTAGCTAAGTGTACAGTCAAGTCAACTAGCTATGTTAAGGCTACGTACCTAACGTTAACTTCTAGGCTAATGGCTGCTTGTAGCTGGCCATCCTCGAAACCACCAATTAGCTGGATTAGCTACAACTTTAGTTGACCCTGGAGATAATTAATAGCTAAGGCAGTGCTTTTGGTTAGTGTAGTTTTTGGGATGAAGATGAACACAAAAGTTGAAACAATAACAACCCATTGCCACTACATGGACATACGAACTGTTTCATCACCTTGACAAATTACAGAACGTTTACGTTGCACAGTAAAATAGTAATTCGTAATATGTAAAACCTCTGTGGCACACAATAATGGATATTTTGCATCCGGAACTTTTATTGATTATTTGTTGCAGATTGTAGTTAGGTAACGCTATAAAGTTGATCTTGAATGACAAAAGCAAGGATATAAGGTGCATATGTAGTTTTATGAGAGGTGTGCCACCTAGTGTGGTCCGTGGCAGGAAGAGTCTACATACGTTAAGGTGGTTGCGGAAGGGCAGAGAAGAGGGTGGTTCTGCATCAGATGGGGGACAGAGGGAGGAGAGAAAAGGAAGGTTAAATCGGCGAGACGAAACGGAGGAGTTTGAAGGTAATGGTGGTGTGTTGCATCCTATATCGTTGTCTAAGGCTATTGAGGCAGGGTTTGGACCGGTAAAAGGTGCATGGTGTGTAGGGTACGGTAGGGTGTTAGTTTTTGCTGCCGCTATGACGCAGGGGGTTCTGACGATGTCGTTGATGTCCCCGAATGGGGCGGAGATTAAGTGTCTGGTGCCTGGGAGCAGGGCCAAATTGTGTGTGTGTGTGACATGTGGCTGGTGTATGCAAAAGAGAGTAGGTGTGCAAAGTTTGGGGACCCACATTAGTATTGTAAGTGTGGTATTAAGGTGCTTTAAATGTGGTTGTGAGGCGTGCAGAAAAGATTGTGGCTGACCCCTCCCACCCTGGACACAAACTGTTTCAGGCACTTCCCTCCGGCAGGGGGCTACGGTCGATAAGGACCAATACCTCACGCCACAAGAACAGTTTCTACCCATCAGCAGCTGACCCCCAACGACACGGGCCCCCTCGGCCCCCTAATCAAACTTAATGCGTTATGCACTTCTTTGGAATACTGTCTTGCATTGTTATGAAACTACATGTCTCGCACACTTCCTATTTGCTGTGTTATTTTTGCATACCTTTTGTTGTTTGTTTGGTACTTACTGTATTCTTTTAGTTACTTACTGTTTTAAAGCTCTACTTATACCGTAGCAAATTCCTTGTCGGGAAAGACCTACACGGCCATAAAGCATTTGGGGGTTGTGTTCTGCAGACCGCGGCAGAAGTCCAAAGGTGTAGAATAGTGGGTGAGGTCACACACAGAGGCTGCAAGGAGAGTTCATGGTAGCCGATCTGAACCTGTCCTGAGGAGACAAGACAGGAGGAGGAGAGGAGGCTAAGGAGGAGTGTAATCATGAGTCCAGGGCTTACGTTCGTGAAGGAAGGGATGGCATATCGAGTTTTGGATACATTATGTGGAGTGTGTTGGTATAGTATTGTGTAGGAATGGAGGTAACATTGTGGTGTTTAATTTTTACAAATCCATGTAAATCTCTACGGTTGGTGAACATTTAATTTGGTGTGGTGATTTTAATGCTCATAAGGAGACATGGGGAAGTGGACACACCTGCAGCTCAGACCAGTAGTTTGTCATCCAGAGTAGGCTCTCATCTCCACGCCCCTTTTTAGGGGGGGAAGCAAACCTGAATCCCGTGTAGACCACTACAGCGTAAACGACACAGCGTAAACGCTTGTTATGCCAAAGGGTTGCTGTGTTCTTGGTTGCAGCAACAAGAACACAAAAAAATCCATGATTTGGTCTTCCATAGATTCTGGGTGTTTAATATATGGATGGGCTGCCGAAACGGTGGTACAGGGTGCAAGCACGAGCCCTGAGGTTGTGTGTGGGTGTCATCGGGGCTACTCCGGTAGTGGCGTTGCTGGTTGATAAGGGAAAAACCACTGAGATTGAGGCAGTGCAAATTGGCATTGGCGTATTGGACATGATTAGGTGTGCTGAAAGTCACACTGCGGTTATAGTGACTAGAGATTGTTGGCTGGACGATTAGTCCGAGGGTGTTGGAGAATTGACTGGGGGGGATTGGGCCGACAATAGCACTATGTTTCAGCATTGGGGTCTATTCCACCGTGGCCGTTTCTATGCAAAGTTTGGATTTTGGTTTGAGTTGTGGGCAACAGGGAGTGGGGCAAGGAGGACATGTCTGCAAAAAGATATGTCAGTAAACGGGTCTATTATTTTTTGAGGGTGTATCCAAAGGGTCCAAGGCCGCGGTAGGGAGTAAGGTGGGGGCAGGGGTGGATGTCCCTGAGTGCAGAGTGCGTTTCTGTCATAGAGCGATGGATCATGTGTCTGATTACACGGTGGAGATGGAGGCTGTGATACTTGGTCTGTGATGGGTGGAGGATGTGAAACCTGGCAGGGTGATAATTTGTTTTCCGACTCGCCGGTGGTGTTGACCTCTGTGAAACACGGGAGGTTCGAAAGGGAAGACTTGTGGGGTGAGATGACGGGGATATTGCTGGGATTGGAGAACATTTGGAGAGGTTTTGTTGGGTTCCATCTCCTGCTGGATCGGAGGGAAATTAAGAGGCTGATATGGTGGTGAAAAGGGGGCGGGTCCCGTCGGGTCGGAGGGAGGAGTCCTCGATACGGTCAGCAGGGATTGGGTTATGGGAGAGAGTGGGAAGGTAGTAAAGAGACGTTGTTATAGGGTACATCGGTCTGTGAGGGCAGAGATGTATAGTATTTCTGCGAGGGGTATGACATGGATAGGAAGCTAATGTACGATAAGGTTGTGGACGCTAAGCAGGGCTAGGACACCGGCTAGGACACTGGCCCACTTGATATCATTTTGTAGGGCTCTGGCAGTGATTGTAGAAGTCTATATTGATCGCACTTTGGAAATAATTTTCTGTCAATTGTTCTGGGTTATGTAAATTTAAAGTTTTGCCTAATATGAAAACAGTGAAATAATATTTTTGGTTTTAGACAAACTGATTGATACAATGACTTAACTGATAGAAATGCACTATTATGTTTTGATCATTTAATCAATGTACTCGCTGTATTTGACTAGAAACATAGTGTTTGAATCACTGGTGAAAGATGAATAAATATAAATAATATGAATAAAGCAAAATCTGTTGTTTTGAGTGCAATATTTAATTATTTACCAGTATGATCCGTTCGGATTATTGTACAGAGTTTTGAGATATTTCACTATGAAATATACTTTATACTGTCCGTTAGCCCAGGCCTTAGAAATTCAAATATGAATCTTCACCGCCAATGACTCACACGTTAGTTTCTAGCAATTTAAAATGTTTCTGTTTCAAATCTTTACAAGTTTATTCGTTTTTAAATGACAAGCATGAAAGCTTTATTAACTAATAAATCGAAAAGTTCAAGTCATTACAAGTTCGCGATCTCTGACGGAACCTACATTACATACATGTGGTTTGTGCAGGCTGTATTGACAACAATATGGAATATCTAAATACCAGACATTTTTTTCCGCCAGCATTAAGTATTCTATTGAATGGATTGGTATAAATCAAATAAACGGAAATCTAATGGAAATGTAGATTTGTACTCTCGTCTGTTATCATGATCTTAACCTTTATAGTCTCAAGGCCTCACAGTGCTGAATGTGTGGTGTTGAAATCTTCTACTGCAATAAACTTAGTGGTTTGTTTGTGACAGACCGTTCACTAGACCAGAGAGTGGTTTTTAAGAGGGCAGCAGTATTTATGGGGATCAAGAGTTTCAAATTTAGTCAAGATCATTTAATTACCTCAAGCGCTCTAATGATGTTCCATGTATTCAATGTACATTAGCATATTTTAATGTACTATTAATGGACACTATTACATACATCAGTATCTGTCCAATTGATATACGGTCTTGAACACATACATCTGCCCCACCTCTAATCCTTATATCTTTTGTTCCCTTTTAGTCAATAGAAAACAAGGTTCATTGACAAACACTCCCTTTTTCCAGTTTGTGGTGCGTAGGTTTTCTCTCTTCTGAACACTTCCTCCAGTGTCTAACTGTTGGGCAGTCCTGTTACCCTGCACTTCAAGCACATGACGGATATAAACATTAACATCATTTCCATTCTCCGATTACACATCCTTTAAACGTATATGGGAAACGTGTGTTTTATGGCGCATAGATCTAAAGAATCCATCAGCAAAAGGTAAATTAAGAATTGCTTAGACTCATTTGAAACGCCTTTGTTTTTATATGAAAGAAAAAGTATATTTGTTACCTGCCTGCTTGCCCAATCGAGAACCTAAATAGCAGTTGGCCTGAAGGCTTTCTTTCTAGGAACTGGGAGAACTTGATCTGTTGTTCAAATATTTCTGTGTTTAGCTTGAGAAAAAAAACGTATGAGTATCCCGGCAAGTGTCGCAAGAGAGGTGCGACATTGTTATATAGTTCACGGTTGGTCTAATCTTAACATTTAGTATACCCCCCCATTGTTATATAGTGAGTTTGGTTGTTTGATGAATACTGTAGTCAAGCAATGCATTTGATTAGATGGAATTCGATAGGTTCCACATTCATCTAACAGTTAAACTACAAGAGACAATATAAGCGTTTACATTTTGTATAAATGAAACATAAATCTAATCAAAGCCTACAATAAAAAATATATATATTCTTGGAGAATCGTTAATGAGTTCTTCACCTTGAAACTGTTGAGGGATCCCCTACAAGTTCTTTAATGAAAATGTATTTCACACAACTTGTTTTAATGCTTCATAAAAGAGCACTTTCAAGATCAACCCCTTTTGACATTAAAGCTTCCAAAATGTTGTTCTGAAAGTTTTGAGGATTGTTTAAAAAAGCTATAGGACACTTGTGCAAATGCATTATTTATGCATTTATTATTCTGTTTCTTTTACAGTAAGGATATAGCTGTGCTAAATAAGCACATTGAATAGGAGTTTTAGGACCTATGTAAGTATAAAAACCAGGGATAATTGATCCAGAGTGAGTGTGTGATAAAAGGTTGTGGTTTGGGGTGCATCAGCATTCAGTGTTCCGAAATGGACAGAACATTATGACCACATTACATAGGATGTCAACATGACATGTGGGAAGAACATAAGAGCCCCTATAAACATAAACAAAAATAGTACATTAGTAGTACATAATGTATGTAAAATAGTAATGTACTATGTACTATTTTACATGCACTACGTTGATTCTAGAAATCGATTTGAAACGCATTGTTTTGCCATCATCAAAGCTACAGTAACCTATCAGTCTATGAAGTGGCATCATGTGCTTATGTTTTCTAGCTATTTAGCTTACTGCGTCTCTGCACTGCGTCTCAGTACATTAAATAAGTAGCCAAGTAAAAGTTGAACGGGAGAAAGCTCAGCCCTGCTTAACTAAGATGCTGCCGTCAATCTTTTAGACAATCCTGTCCGTCGTGACATCCTTTATGTTGGAAAGAAACGCTTAACAGTATTGGTTGTATGGATCCAAACTGGCAATACAAAATGACCAATGGGGAAGCATTATCCACACCCCGTCCTCCTCCATGTCCATTCACACCCCGTCCTCCTCTATGTTCTCCAATTCACGGTG
>JACXGK010005993.1:8064-30608 GCA_016801125.1 Novumbra hubbsi
TACTGGAGTCAGGGGGTCGAGGTACTGGAGTCAGGGGGACGAGGTACTGGAGTCAGGGGGACATTGCTTGTGGAGTCAGGGGGACAGAGGTCGTGGAGTCAGGGGGACAGAGGTCGTGGAGTCAGGGGGACAGAGGTCATGGAGTCAGGGGGACAGAGGTCGTGGAGTCAGGGGGACAAGGGACTGGAGTCAGGGGGACGAGGTACTAGAGTCAGGGGGACGAGGTACTGGAGTCGGGGGGGACCAGGTAGTCTAGTCGGGGAGATGAGGTACTGGAGTGAGGGAGACGAGGTACTGGAGGCGAGGTACTGGAGTCAGAGGGACAAGATAGTGGAGTCAGGGAGACGAGGAGTCTGATATTATGCTAGTCAGGTGGGTAATGTATGACAGGAATTGTACATGTTAGAGAGAGAGTCAGACCTCCGAGACTGATGGACAGATCCCTAAACTTAACTGGTAATGCCTAATTAACTACAAAATAGGAACAGTTTAGGGACATCGTGTCCCATTATATATTTAAGTTAGAAATACCAACACATGTACACGCAAACAGTTTATTTACACCATGCCAAGTGATACACTCTTAGTCACATACAACCTGAACTCGTACTCTCCTCTCTTTATACTGTTCATCTAGAGACACAGGCTCAATTTCCACACCAGCTTCTCATCACCGAGTGTTATTCGGGTGGGGCTGCATCCACTGTTAAGGCCAATCCACAGTCTGCAGGGTTGGAGCCTACGTGTCAGTGCTGTCAGTTCACATGACTGAACCGTCAGCTGTTGTGCTTGTGGTGGCAGCGGGTGGATGTCCTGGCAACCAATTGTTCTTGGTGATGCTGTAGGGTTCTCCCTTGATGCCTGATGTTGACGCTGTGCATCGAGGGTACCTGTATTGCAATAACAACCAAATATAATCTCAGACAACACTGTAGACGTATCTATTTGAATCCCACAGCAAATGCTATTTGGTTTAGAAGTAGGTTAACAAAAGAGTCATTCCATCTACAGGGAAATGGTCCAACATACAGCCATGTGCTTTTCTCTGTCACCAAAACACCATGTCCTAATGTTCTTCATAGCTGAATGGTAATTTAGGTTTAATGCTGTGTTTAATGTTTATAAAAATAAAAGTTAGACACAACATTAAACCTAAATTACCACTAATACAAACGTAGAACATCTATATAGCAAGCTAGATGTACAATATGTGCATTAGTAGTAACTAATCCCTCTTGGGTAAATCTCTCTCTACGTCAGCAATCTCTTTACCATGTGCTGTTCCCATAGTAACCAGTGATATTACAATAGTAACCAGTGATATTACAATAGTAAGCAGTGATATTACGATAGTAACTACTGATATTACAATAGTAACCAGTGGTATTACGATAGTAACAACTGATATTACAATAGTAACCAGTGGTATTACGATAGTAACCACTGATATTACAATAGTAACCAGTGATATTACAATAGTGACCAGTGATATTAGCATAGTAAAACGTCCAATTACAACTATAACCTGTCATATTACAATAGCAACCTGCGCCCTCGTAGATATCTAACACTGGTCATTCTTATTATACGTTTCAGTTCTCCACAGCTAATCACTGGAATGAAATGCAATTGACATTCTGGGAGTTGACGCGTCTTCATAAACAACCGCTATCTGGTCAATGCACCTGCCAAGCAGCAAATCAGTCTGTATGTGTCTGGCAGTATATAGTGACTCTTTATTCCCCTGAGTGGAGTGTGTATTTGTATTATACAGTACGGTAATGTGTGTTGCCATGTCCCCCTTCCACTATATACCCATGGCCAGTTTGTTATTGAAAATGAGTTCTTCATTGTCTTACCTGAATAGATAAAACCACCACAACAATGAAGAGGAATGTTGGGGACCGAGTTTCTTAAAGCTCTTCTTTATTAACGTTATGACCAGAAGAGTATACATGTTTGTCTCCATACTAACAAACACGTTCTGATTAACTATGCGTTATTTAATTTTTTTAGGTCGCATGATTTCTTTTAAGCATTTTAATCTCCTTCCATCCTACCCATTTGTTTTCATCAGTTTTTTTCCCCGAAGCAAGCTTGGACCCGGCCGGTCTTCTGTTCTATTTGCTTTGTTGGGAGGGCAGACCAGAGGGCTGAGAAAGCTCTGCTCCTCGCTCAGAGTTTAATTGGAACACCACTCGGACTAGACGAGACTCGTGGGATAGCGGAAATAGAAGTGCTGTGGGGTGGGGGGGGTTTAGGGGTGTTGGGATTGAGCCATAGATCCCCCCCACCCTCTCTCCATCGTATTCTAATTGCCACACTCTAATGAGAAACTGCAATTTTTCATAAAATATTAAATGCCCCTTTTCCATGTACTTTTTTTTTCCCCATCTCCTTTTTAAAATGTGTCAGGGAGAGCAGGGCGGGGGGGGGGTTGGGGTCACACCTCCTCTGCCTTTTAGTGCATCTGCTGTTTGACAGTTTCTGAGGGCTTAATGATGATATTGGAATAATTGGGGCACAAAGATTCATCCACTAGCTTATGCTCAATATCTCACTGGCGCTTCACTTATCTCTCTGAAACAAGTGAACAGGCCTTTGGTGTGTCTGTCTTTGTGTCTGTGTGTGTCTGTGTGTGTGTGTGTGTGTGTGTGTGTGGTGGGGTAAAGCTTTGCCTGAGGGCAATATGTTGGTGGCATGAACAGCACACAGCAGACACAAAGGCTTCTAAAAGAGAGGAGATGGTAAGATAGACAGAGGACAAGAGAGACTCAACAGCGAACAACAGAGAGGGTGGAATAACAAACCATCAGCCACCAAATGTTGTTACAAATCGCCTCAGCATTGCCACATTATTTGAATCTGACATTACCATCACAAGAACATTGGACCACGGACGAATGTACAAACTGATGGACTGTTATCATTTTTTGAGGAGAACATCTTTCTTTTGCTTGAATGCCTCCAAATTGAATATTTCCCCAGTTCTCAACGTCCCCTATTTGAAATCCCTCTTGTACATTTTACACCATTCTTTCCACTTTAGCTAGTTCTCTGTGTTTGGTTCTTTCATTGTTCTGTCACTACTCTAAGTGTGCTAGACCTCGTGTGGCCCTTTATTAGCTAGCGGATTAAACGCTTATTTCATTTGGACCAGTGTTCGACTGGGATTGAAGGCATATACATTGAGAGGCATTTCATGCGATTTGTCCCTGTAAATTCAAGGCTCAGTTTGATACGGTAAAACAGTGAGGGTACTTTATTTTTAGCCTGTAATAATGTTAGCGCTACGCTAAGTTCGCTAAGTGCTTTAGCCAGCGGATTAGCAGCTAATTACATTGGGAGGACTGGGATTGAGAGAGACGTTTCTCGCTGTTTCTCCTGAAAACGCTTAAGATGAGTTTAAGGGGACACCGTGGTGAGGTAAGGTACAATATGAAGAGCCAGTCCCAGGGAGTCTTGACACTTCCAGCACGACACTGTAGTTGCTTTCGTGTCCAACTCATGAGACCCAGGGCAGGGTAATTATGTGTCTTTCACCCCCGTATGCTGGCTCTGGCCTGGTCTCATCATCTCTTTCTCACCTCCGTCTCTGTTGCTTTCTCCATTTATCTCTCGCCTCTCTCTTATATGAAATTGACCTTTAGGAATTGTGTTGTCGTGGCCTCCGAAATAATGTCTCGTGTTCATCTGATGAGTGAAATTGATGTTTCACCGTGTGATCTGTTTTTAGTCTGCTCGTTGGGTTTACCAATGTTGCGTTCGGTAAGAAAAACAACGGGCTCCCCTGTGACGACACGCGTGCACACGTATGATGGCACACACACACACACACACACACACACGCACGCATCATTAATGCGGATATGGACTGTCATTAATGCGGATATGGAGTTGGCCTTGGTTCCCTCCTGGTCTTCTCATCCATCATCCCCCCAGCAGTTCTCCAAGGGGCTCTGAAGCCGCATTAAGACCCACCCCTTGGAAACCAATTAAGTGTGTGTGTGTGTTTGTGTGTGCAGCCGCGCCTGTGTGTTTGTTTGTGCGTTTGTGTTTTCTTTTTTCCATTGGAGCTCTTTGTCATAGAAAGGGGACTGATTTCCTGCCCGTCTGTCTCTTAACTATATTGGAGCGGCGTTGTTGGGTCACGGCAGGTGGAGAGTTCTGCTGGCGTCCCTCGTTTGTAGACTGAGACGTTGGCCTACAACAACCAGCCTGCTTCTCCCAGTGAGGTGTGCCCGTGTTGAGGTGTGCCCGTGTTGAGGTGTGCCCGTGTTGAGGTGTGCCCGTGTTGAGGTGTGCCCGTGTTGAGGTGTGCCCGTGTTGAGGTGTGCCCGTGTTGAGGTGTGCCGTGTTGAGGTGTGCCGTGTTGAGGTGTGCCGTGTTGAGGTGTGCCCGTGTTGAGGGATATATAGTGGCCGCTCCCAGCTATTCCCATTTCAGTCATTTCGCATATGCTCTTTTCCACATCACAACTACTCTTTGTGGTACGAGCGGTGGGTGAGATTCAAAACCGCCCTGAAGCAGTTCATGTGCCCTAAATGTCAACATTACGGTCCCTCGTGATGTCCACTACATTCTTAGAACATTTTAGGAGACGTCCCAATCTCTCTCTGAAGGTTATTTAGAATAATGCATAGCAATGTCATGGACGCATCCATCATATGGTTGGGTTCCCAAGCTTCAAACTGATCTCACCTCTTCACTGAGGTTAAATATACGTTGTGCACGGCAGCTCTGAATTCAGGCACACATACAACGGTGGCCAATGATGATGTGCCCTGTATGCTTAATGGCTCCAATACTTCGATGTTGTATTTCTCCATTGTCCCATATGTAGACGTGTGCTGTTCACGTTACCCCACTGCACATACATACATTCAGATCCTCAATGTTTCTTTCTTGTCTACACACGCAAGCCTTCCTCTATGTCCCCTGCAGCGGTAATGTGTGTATCGCAACCAATACAACTTGAAACGGAGTCCGTTCTGCTCCCCGACACGGTGCCTTTTCCGTCTCTGAGTAGACTCCCTCGCCATCAGAGATGTTTAGCGATAAGACACTGCACCTGCTCCAATCTGAGACTCAACTCATCTCTCCCCGGCTCCTTCCTAAACAGATACTATCTTTCCGGAGGAGCCCCGCTGCACACTGTGTCATCAATAGGCGACTAAGACGACGCCAGGCAGTCACGCTTTGTTATTCACTCTGGCATTTTGTCCTTTTCTCTTCTTTTTTTTCTTATTCCACATCTACATATTTTCTGTCTCTGTTTTTCTTGTTCCACATCTCCACCTTTTTATTGGTCTTCTTTTTTATTCCACATCTCCGTCTCTTCTGCTGGCCTGCTGTGCTCCCTCTCTCTGTACTCTCGCTCATATTCCAAGTCAATGTCTTTTTTGTCAATACAGTACCTAATATATAATAGTACCTGTAAATGGTACATTAAAATAGACGTACATGTACATTAAATGTGCATAGAAAGTCATCAGAGCATTTGAAGTGTTCATGTGATCAATATGATCATGGATCAATGTTGCTGGTTGAAACCAGTCTTCCGTCTTTCGTGGACGGATGGTGTAAATTCTGGGGAATAATGATCCCAATGGGGTGTTTTGATAATACACCATTTACAAAAGAGAGAGGGAGACACTATTGCCTGTAGTTTTTCTCCCACACACTGATGTGACCTTTCTGCGTACACACACACACACACACACACACTTGCCTCGTCCAACAGGGGGTCAAACATCACATCGGAGGCCAACAGCAGCTATGGATAGGGTGATCTTATAACCAGAGATGGGGTCGGACAAATGGATGTCACCCCCAGTGTTAATCTAATAACGCCCGTCCTAATCCAAGTACTGATGAATGATAGCGACAGGCCGGTTGTCTGTGCAGATGAATGGCTCTCTGATTAGCGTGGGCCGGCTCTGGGCCGCCATTACCAGCAGCACCTCTGAGCCCCCTCAGGGTCATTCACTTAACAGGAAGGGTCAGAACTTGAACTCTTTCTAATAGCATTTAGCAGATGAATAGTGAGCGTGGGTTCTGGGACCAGAGGGTAACTGTGGTGAGGACTGAGGAGATGTGTGGGTAGCTCCTCTCAAAGCGCACATCAACACATTCCTCCGCAGTTCAGAAGGCCCGCGAGGCCGGTCTCGCGACGTCTCCTCCCGTTCGTGTCCGGTCCCGCGCTGGGGGTTGATACGGGTTGATACTAATGCCTTGCCTGCTCCACAGTTGTCCCCGGAGACGGGCCCCAGACAGGGGGGCACCATGCTGACCATCGCGGGGGAGAACCTGGGTCTGCAGTTCAAGGACATCCAGACCGGGGTGCGCATCGGCAAGGTGGCCTGTTCCCCGGTGGAGGCGGAGTACATCAGCGCTGAGCAGTAAGGCTTCTCCGTCCGTCTCCAGATCAGACCGGTCCCCTTGCCTCGTCAACAGTTCCTCTCGGAACCGTGTCTACTCCCTTGCTTCCTTGCGTCCCACGTAAGGACACTTGTTTGACTCCGACCGATCCAGATCTCTCACAAACCTCTTTTCAAGTTGTGTTAATGTCCTGAACACGCTCTGAGACACGGTACGATGCTAACGTTGGTGCTACTTCTTTAATTTGCCTAACCAACCCCAAAGACCCCCAACCAATTGAGACGCTGTTTCACCGTCATCACTTCTGACTAACAGCGTTAGATCACCATAGAGACTTCTCATTGTCCTCACATCTGGGCCAAACATTTAACAGAACCCACTGCGTATGAACTCAATTGTTTCAAAGGTGGTTCTGGTAAACGCATGACAATAGTGTTGTCACGCAAACACACGTGCCGACAAAGCAGTAAATATAATCTACACCGTTATTTTCCACTCTACAGTGTCTAATTCTTTCTCTGCCTCTATTATGGGGTTCCAGTCTGACTACTTAATATTCCTCTTATCTTCTGTACCACGGTGCCAGTGAGAACAGCTCCATTTACACAATTATCTCCTAAAAGTCTCCTTACTCCAGTAATTGTCCTGCTCTGCATGAGACCAAACAAATGAATGACTGCATCGCAATGCACACGTCATCGCTGTGGCAATGGAGAGTGGTTGCCGTGGCCACCTGCAGCGAGGACAAAACAGCAGAGTTAATAACTCATCGGGGAGGGGAGGGGGGGAGGGGGTGGTGTTTTGCGAGCTTGTTTAGTGAATCACCCCCTCACTTAAATCCTTCTCTTTCTCTCCCTCACTCGCTCTTGTATTCCGGGGCTGATTAACAGACTACAGTGTCTGAGACTGGTAAAACATTAGGTCTTGGGCTCTTTGTGTGTGTGTATGTGTGTATGGGTGTATGGGTGTATGTGTGTATGTGTGTATGTGTGTATGTGTGTGTGTGTGTGTGTGTGTGCATGGTCTCTGCCTGCGGTTCCAAACCACCTCAGACACTTTTCAATAATTTCTGAAATGGATTTTCATTTGGCCAGCCGCTGCCCAGGGCCAAACACAAGGCTTATGGGTTGTAATATCCTCTAACACAGTGGTCCACACACACAAAATGGAAGCCCTCTCCTGGCACCCCACTCCAGACACAAGTGCATGTCCTTCCCAATACACCCCGTTTCCCCGCTGTAGGAGGGTCTGCTGCTCTGCTCTACAACTCACTTACCCTTGGACCTACTATTGAGAGGTCAATGGCTGTCATTTTTACAGTGTCCCCCCTCTCTCATCTCCCTCTCTACTTCCCCTTCTCTCCACTTCCCCCTCTCTCCACTTCCCCCTCTCTCCGCTTCCCCCTCTCTCCGCTTCCCCCTCTCTCCGCTTCCCCCCCTCTCCACTTCCCCCTCGCTCTACTTCCCCCTCTCTCAACTTCCCCCCTCTAAATCCCTGTTTTATTTATTTTTCAGTTTTTTTTGTCGCTCATCTAAGTCCCTCTCTTTCTCATCTCTTTCTCATCTTTCACTCTGTGCTCATCCATCTCTCTATGTCTCTCATCTACCTCGTCTACCACTCTGTCCCTCGTCTACCACTCTGTCCCTCGTCTACCACTCAGTCCCTCTAACATCGCTCTCTGTCTCTGATCTACCTCTCTGTTCCTCAACCATCCCTCTGTCCCTTATCTTCCCCGTCTCATCTCTCTATTTCTCCCACAGGATTGTGTGCAAGCTAGCGGATGCAACAGGTTACCGGGTCCAGGAGGCTCATGTGGAAGTGTGTGTGAGGGACTGCACGCACAGCGAGTACAAAGCCATCTCCCCCAAGGCGTTCACCTTCGTGGTAAGCTTCCCACCCTCATGGCCGTGTTCAGCTGCCCATCAATAACTGACCTCGGTCAGTCCTGAATCTGACGTGTTCTTGTTCCACCAGTCTCCCTACTTCACCCGCGTGCAGCCGTCCAACGGGCCCCTCTCCGGGGGAACCCGGATCACCATCGAGGGTAGCCACCTCAACGCGGGCAGCGCCGTCGCCATCAAGATCGGCCTCCACCCCTGCCGCTTCGAGAGGTGCGTTCTCGCACGTCCTGGATTTGTGTTGGCCATCGACAGTGCCGTTTTCCTTTGCATTGTGTTACCGTCCGTTTGTTTGGGAAATCTGTGGTGGTTCAATGCTCGCACCCACTCACACGGTTAGCACTCTGTTAGCACGCAGCATAATGCGCTAATTTTAAACCCTTAATAAACATTTGTTAGAGGACAGCGACAAGAGCTCGCATATGAGAGATTTCCCCTCAGTTACACTTTGCTAAGAAAGAGACAATGGAGGGGTGTGAGAACTTTATTTGGCTAACCTCAAACAAATATGGACTCTCCTGTTGCATTTATCAATAAGAAAGAGGCCGAAAAATTCAGGGTTCCAAGTCTCTAAAGTAGTGTCCTCCTCTCGGTCACCTGACACTGAACGATTGAGATGCAGCCTGGTTACCGCAGACACACAGTCCATTGTGTTGTCCGATCTGAGTCACTGTAACATAGCAACGCTCCATGTCCCCAAAGTGTCCTGGCTTTGTCTCTTTCCTCAGAGTTCCTCAACCCGGACCCCTTGTCTCCAAACCTAGACGCCCAAGTCCTTCAAGGCCTTATCTCCCCCCACATCTCTCCTGTCCCTCTCCTCCCTGGTTCTTTTGTGCCGGCGGATGACAACCTTGCCGTAGTGTGTACCGCGCTCCGCGGGTTGTGCCGGCAAGAGTTTTGAAAGAGGTTGCCTGGGCAACGAGGCAGAGAACGTAGAAAAGGCGCTTTCTTTTGTCTTGTCTTTCTCCTGTCCTCTGCTTCTTTAAGGTGCACCTTTCAGCCCTGGAAGATGTTCTGTGTAAATGACTTCTCATGCCACTGCAGGGATCAGCTACCAGTGAGGTATTCTGGATTAGTTTCCCCTCTACTGCACCGTCGGAATCTGGTCCACATCTCTGCAAAGGAGATCTATGTGGACAAGGAACACAAACACGCCCACTAATGCAGAAGGCACAACGCACAGACACGCCCACTAATGCAGAAGGCACAACGCGCAGACACGCCCACTAATGCAGAAGGCACAACGCACAGACATGCCCACTAATGCAGAAGGCACAACTCGCAGACACGCCCACTAATGCAGAAGGCTCAACGCGCAAACATGCCCACTAATGCAGAAGGCACAACGCACAGACACGCCCACTAATGCAGAAGGCACAACGCGCAGACACGCCCACTAATGCAGAAGGCACAGCACACAGGCACGCCCACAAATTAAAATGGAGAGAATTGTAATGGGATTTCATCTTCACTCCTCAAGGATTCCTGGGTTGGTTGAAATCAAAAGCAATATGGGGGGAGTCTAGTTCCTGACATTTATTTAACGCCTGCTACCTTAAGTTACACCAACCCAAACATACACACTACACACGAAGGATATACAATACACACTTGAAAACACACACCTACAGAGTCTAAGGACTCGTCACAATACACACTTGAAAACACACACCTACACAGTCTAAGGACTCGTCACAATAAACATGTAAAACACACACCTACACAGTCTAAGGACTCGTCACAATAAACATGTAGAACACACACCTACAGAGTCTAAGGACTCGTCACAATAAACATGTAGAACACACACCTACAGAGTCTAAGGACTCGTCACAATAAACATGTAGAACACACACCTACAGAGTCTAAGGACTTGTCACAATAAACATGTAGAACACACACCTACAGAGTCTAAGGACTCGTCACAATAAACATGTAGAACACACACCTACACAGTCTAAGGACTCGTCACAATAAACATGTAGAACACACACCTACACAGTCTAAGGACTCGTCACAATAAACATGTAGAACACACACCTACACAGTCTAAGGACTCGTCACAATAAACATGTAGAACACACACCTACACAGTCTAAGGACTCGTCACAAACATGTAAAACACACACCTACACAGTCTAAGGACTCGTCACAATTCACACATAGAAACACACACCTACACAGTCTAAAGACTCGTCACAATAAACATGTAGAACACACACCTACACAGTCTAAGGACTCGTCACAAACATGTATAACACACACCTACACAGTCTTAAGGACTCTTCACAATACACACATAGAAACACACACCTACACAGTCTAAGGACTCGTCACAATACACACATCTAAAAACACACACCACGGCCTTTGACTCTCTGTCTTGCCAGCGCGTCCTATTTCATCATGGGAGTCGGTGGTCCGCACAGCCCAGAGTTAACAAATCCAAACAACTTTTCTGACGCGGCCTTTCACAGTCTGAATGCATCACTTCTGGTCAGTCGGGGAGAGAGAGACGGCCGGTCTTTGAAGTCGGAGCTCTTTCAGAGTCTGTCTGATGAAACCTCTCTCGGTTTGGGAGGTGTGGTTCTGTGTCGGGGTGGCGTGGTTCTGTGTCGGGGTGGCGTGGTTCTGTGTCGGGGTGGCGTGGTCTGTGATGTGGTGGCGTGGTTCTGTGTCGGGGTGGCGTTGTGTGCCGTGGGCCCCGGCCCTCACCCCGGGACATGCATGCTGATGTGTCACCCCTCTCCCTCACCTCAGGCGGGGCGCCAGGGAGATCGTGTGCGTGACCCCGGCGGGACTGACTCCCGGGGGTACCCCCGTCATGGTGGACATCAATTCGGCGGAGCTCAGGAACCCCGAGGTGAAATTCAACTACACGGAGGACCCCACCATCTTGAAGATTGAACCTGACTGGAGCATCGCCAGGTGAGTGTCCCTGACTCAGCGTTTCCCAACCCAGGGGGTCGCGACACGACGCCGGCCCGCCTGATTGGGGTCGTGGGAGAAACCGGGAAGTAATTGTGCTGATAAATAGAGCCTGGGATGGGCATGACCATGAGCCAATCAGGCGGGTGGGCATGACTAGGAGCCAATCAGATGGGTGGGGCGGGGGGGTTGATATGTTCTTCTTTACATCGATGGTCAGAGGCAGTTATAACTCTGTCATATATCTTCGTGTTTACCTGAAGCGTTACTTCTTTCACATTGAGTAAAATATCCGTCTGGAAGATGCCACCCCGTCTACCCAAGAAGTTGGAACACTGTTTATAATGTGTTTTGAAAGCAGAATGCAACAAAAGGCAAATTGTTTGTCCTCATATTTTAGAGAAAATAGTACAAAGCCAACAAATCAAATGTTGGAACTGAGAAATGTTCATTGTTTTTGGAGAAATACAAGCCCATTTTGAATTAGGCGTCAGCAAATGTGATGCCTGTTTCAAAAACGTTGAGACAGGGGCATGTTTACCACGGTGTTGCATTACCTCTTCTTTTAACAGAAATTGTAAGTAATTTCTCTCTGAATCTTTTAATGATATTATGTACCATGGATGATGAGATCCCCAAATTCTTTGCAATTTTACAATGACAAACATTGCTTGTAAAATGTTGCATTACTCGTAAATCCCTTGCTCTTTTATTAAACAAATGATGTTCTCTTTTGGAACTATATTAATTAAGCTAAAATTATGTTCCCTAGGGAACCGACTCTGACATCGTTCTGGGCACTGGAAGGCACTTATCAATAAAAAGTTGAAGTAATGTAATCAAAATAAAAAACAAGGGCAGGGAAAAGCCTCCCGCTCTTTTTAGGTTTTTCGTTCCCTGCTGCCTGGAGAGGCTTTCTTAAGGAGGCCAGATTAGGGTGCAGGTGTGCCTCATCGAGGGGTGGGAGCCGAGCTGCATTTAAGGATAGCATTTTGCAACCCTGGGCTCAGTAGTTCTCCCTGGGGCCTTTGCGCGGCGCTGATGGAGAAGAGGACGTGCCAGAGTATTAAAAGTTTTTGTTTTTTAAGTTTGAAGCATTATGCAAACGCTTACCCAGAATGACTTGCAGTTATTAAAAGTTGATTCAGTCTTTTCGCTGTATTTTCTCTGGGTAGTCCACCTATGTATTGAGGGAGTAATAGTTAGACCCAGCGAGAAAGAGGGTTGGTTGGAGTAGTAGGTGTTTGCCAATCTGGTTGTACACATAAAGCAAACTATATCGGTTTGTCACCATTGATATTGATATTCATGATGGGAAAAACCCAGAAGTTCGCTTTACATTCATTTGAATGTCGGTAAAACCCAGCAACTGTGGGTGGGCGGAGTGAGACAGGGGCGGAGTGAGACGGGGGGCGGGGTGAGACGGGGGCGAGGTGAGACGGGGGCGAGGTGAGACAGAGACGGTTGATGAGAAATTGAGGAGGGAGAGAGCACTATAACCTACAGGTATACTTGTATTTGTTGTAGCTCTATTTTCCACCCTGTAAACTGATACTACAACAAATCTTTGCTGAAAAGGAGAATATGAAGATGTGGGTAGCTTGTATTGCAGTCCACAAAATGACTGTGTAAATATTGTCTGACTTATTCAAATGAAACAACAAAGCCAGACAGTTTGCTGCAGAATATTTATGAACAAACACAAGCTGTGTACAGAGCAGGATGTGGAGTCCCATGCAAAACAGGCTGGATAGAATGACCTAGAAACGCTGAATTGAGTTCATTTCTCAAGTCGGACAGATTGTAAACCAGTAGCTAACAGGCTGGCAAGCAGGCAGATAACAATGTGGAACAATGTCTGAAATTGTAGCCTTTCTGTCAGCTTGCAACGTTTAATCAACGGAGACAGTGTTGCTGCAGAACTGGGTTGTTCTGGCAACAGGATTTCCAGGAATCACCTGCGTGGGTGAGGCCTGTCGGTCAAGGCCTCCCGTGTGGTAGGAAGTGAGGCGAAGTCGCCCCTGATTGGTTCCGACTTTACGCCACTACCAACCAACTGAGCTAATCAACCAGTTTGATGACTGTTTTCAAAACAACAGTCCATCCATGTCGGTTAAATCGTAAGCATGAAGAGCATTCTAAACGTGTGGAGCTGGTCTGGAAACCGCTTCAATGCATGCTGTTCTATGATCAGTTTAGCATTCCCCCTTCAATGGTTACGTTTGCACCCTGGGCCCATGAAGCTGCCTAGGGGGAAACAGAAAGGCTACACCCTGTGCTTCTGGAATAGTCCGCTGCATGCTGCAGCTAATTGGTCAACCGATGCCCTGGGGAGGAACCTGCAGTGTATTATCAGGTGATCCAGTTATCCAGTGATGGACAGCTGTATCTCATGGGCACGCCGAGAGACTTGAAGCTGCCAGACACAAACATTTCAGCCAGTTGCCAGGGGGAATAGAACCAACCCATCACAGAGATGCGTAAATGGGAGTGCCATTTGAATGTCTGTAGGGGCTGGGCCTGGAGAGACGTGCAGGATGGTGTGGAACAGAGACGAAGAAATAAGGACGAAAAGCAATACCTTTTTTTTTTTTATCCATCGTTTGCCTCAGGAGGGGAAGTGACCTCGCTCGCTTCCCCGTTATCTGGTGTCGCAAGGCTCCCGAAGGATTGTTTCTCCCCTCGGCCAATCACGGCGTGTGTTTGTTGCCTGCTCTGCTCTCACGACCTTTCTTTCTGCGGTCGCTGTGATCGACGTCGGAGGTTGAGACAGACCGGGACGCTTGTCACTTTCACTGCTGCTGGTGCTCTGTGGCTCACCCTGTATTAACGTCAACCTCACGAGACCCCACGGGGGGGGGGGGCAACCGGCACTTAGCAACGGCCTGGAGAGATGCCTTGAGCTGGATTAGGTGGTTCGTTTGGGTGATAATCCAATATTCGTCTTTCTTCCATTTTTAAGATCTTTTTAGAATTTTTAATATGTAAATATTAGCTTAATTACCTGTGATTAAGTGTGTGAAATTAACCAAATATGCCTCAGTGTGCCTGAATGGCATAACTGGATGGGGTTTTTACCCTTTTATTATTATAATATAACAATTGTCTTTCTCCATTCAACACTGTGATAAATGCTTGGGTCTCTGGAATACTCAGACTGTATCTCTGGAAGATATAACTGGAACAAGGGTGTGATAAAGTAACCGGTCATCGGGCCTTTGGTGTCCCCACCTCATTGTTGGCAAAATGGGTCATTTCTGGACATAGTGCACTCCTTCTGACACGCTCTGCCTTGCAAATCTCTAATCTGAGATTTTGGAATGTGATCCCAGATTTGACTTGGAGATCACTGATTTCTTGGAGGTTGGCTGTGTCAAAATTCAGTTGTTGGAATGTGACTGTGGGTTCATCTTCTCTGAGGGTGGATGTGTCAGTGGTTGGAATGTGACTGCGGGTTCATCTTCTCTGAGGGTGGATGTGTCATGTGTCAGTGGTTGGAATGTGACTGCGGGTTCATCTTCTCTGAGGGCTGATGTGTCGTATCAGTGGTTGGAATGTGACTGCGGGTTCATCTTCTCTGAGGGTGGATGTGTCATGTGTCGGTGGTTGGAATGTGACTGCGGGTTCATCTTCTCTGAGGGTGTATGTGTCATGTGTCAGTGGTTGGAATGTGACTGCGGGTTCATCTTCTCTGAGGGTGGATGTGTCATGTGTCAGTGGTTGGAATGTGACTGCGGGTTCATCTTCTCTGAGGGTGAATGTGTCATGTGTGAGTGGATGGAATGTGACATTGGTTGTTTACTTGTTTGACCTTCTGCAGCGGCGGCACCTTGTTGACCATCAGTGGAACCAACCTGGCCACTGTCAGAGAGCCCAAGATGAGAGCCAAGTACGGGAAGGCCCAGTCTATCAACGTGAGTACTAGAGAACGAGCACCAACACACACACACCTGATCTGGTGGTCCCCATGCCCTGGGGCCATTTAGAAGTATGTACACGTGTATGTATGTGTGTGTGTGTGTGTGTTTGATGTTGAATCACCTTTTAGCCGGTTAACCTTTGAAATGTCAACCGGCAATAAGCCCAGGTTGTCCCAGGTTGTCTGGAAAGTCCCTTCATCCCCCCTTCGCTCGACACCACAGGGCTTTGCTAACCTTTCCTCCCTTACTCGTCCCCCATCCCCCTCGGTATACCTACAATTACACACAACATCCCAGACCAAAACAAATGGGGTCTTTCCTGTTTTGTTCCTGGTCCGTGTCACCCTGTTCTTCCATGGTATGTTCCACTGACCTAACGGACGTCCTCCCCCGTCCAGACCCCATAGCTAATGTCCTGTTGTAACACAGCATGCCAGAGGAGCACAACCATGCCTTGTTTAAATCTTTGTGCTGTGTTAGTGTTGGTCCCTGGTTCCATGTTGCCTTCGTTCTACATTGTCCTGCACTATTCTGTTTGCATTGAAGAGTGGAAGCCCTTTTTGTTGCATCGCTGGGTACGTTTAATAGGTTTAACAGGTTCCGTTTGCACTCTTGTAAATCCTATCTCTTGCTTTCACTCTCAGAACTGCACCGTGCTCAACAACACTGTGATGGTCTGTCTGGCGCCCTCTGTGGTTGGCTCAGAGAAGGGCTTCTTAGAGTCCGGGAGCTGTCCAGATGAGATCGGCTTCATCATGGACGACGTGCGCACCACACTAGTGGTCAACGAGACCTTCAGTTTCTACCCGGACCCCATCATAGAACAACTGAGCCCCACTGGCCTGCTGGAGCTCAAACCCAGTTCCCCCCTCATCCTCAAGGTGAGCCTGATGGAGTCTAGGGGAAGGAGGGTTCCCCTGTGGAGGAGTGGTCTGGAGGGTGGGGGTTCCCGTACGGAGGAGGGATTCTGCGTGATTGAGGGTTCTCTGGTGTAGGCGGTCTCTGAGAGGTTGGGGGTTCCCTGGTGGAGGATGGTTCTGGAGGGTTGGGGGTTCTCTGGTGGAGGAGGGTTGGGGTATCTCAGGGTGGAGTAGGCTAATTATAATGTAGGTCCCAGACTGCCAGAGAACGATATTGAATGAGTTGGATCCTGTGGATGGAGAGTGTTTTGAACGTGTACCAAGAGGCAAGGTTAAAAAGGTTTGGATGAATGGTACCAGGTTGACTGTTACCGCAACTCTACAGCAGCATCCAAGATCGATGTAATTGCTCTGATACGCATAGTAGAAATTATTATGCTCTTTAAACATTCCATCATAAATAGTTGTCCTGTTCTCTAATCATTCCATTTGAAATAGTCATCCTGTTCTCTAAACATTCCATCAGAAATAATCCTCCTGTTCATCAAACCATCCATCAGAAGTAGTCCCCCTGTTCTCTAAATATTCCATCAGAATTGGTCCCCCTGTTTGTTTAGTTTCTTAGCACTACTGCTTCGGGTGCAGAGATGAATCCCTTTGAACGGAATCCAAATACACCACAGATATTCTACCTGTTTCTCCATCAGATAACTGCAGACCAGGTTCACAGCAGAATGGTGACACCCCACCAGAGGCTCTCAGTGCCTTTGAATCCCTCTTTATATTTCCTTGCTCATTGCTTATTTTTGTCATCTGACCTCTACCCTTGAACTTCAAAGCCGTTCCGCTGAATAGAATACACAGTGATATTTTACAGATCATTTATATGGGCTTTTTTTCCTTCTAGCCAGTGAACCCGTCAACCCTTTGATTGCTTCGTCTTGGGTTTCTCTGAGAAGCTAAATAATGGGTGGGGGGGTTAAAGAAAATCTGCATCCTATTAAATAATTGTGGATAAATTAGATGTGCATCAGAGTTTCAGAGCAATTAACTTCACTCCCAGCAAAACCTTTTGGATAGAGTGGGTGGGCGTGTGTGTGGGGGGTGGGGGGGGGTTATTTACACCTCTAATTGGTACCTCCTGCACCATGGAGACGCAGCTAAAGCCCCGTCAGGCTCATCTTGAAGCCCCCAGAACCCAAGTTGACTGACTGCAGAACGCCCTGAGGGTAATGAGGATGGATATTAAAGACAGGGCCAACATTATCTGTGAAAGTGGGGACGCACCACATTATCTGAGGAAGTGGGGTCGGACCACATTATCTGAGGAAGAGGGGACGCACCACATTATTTGAGGAAGTGGGGACACACAGATTATCTGAGGAAGTGGGGACACACACATTATCTGAGGAAGTGGGGACGCACCACATTATCTGAGGAAGTGGGGACACACACATTATCTGAGGAAGTGGGGACACACACATTATCTGAGGAAGTGGGGACACACACATTATCTGAGGAAGTGGGGACGCACCACATTATCTGAGGAAGTGGGGACACACACATTATCTGAGGAAGTGGGGACACACACATTATCTGAGGAAGTGAGGACGCACCACATTATCTAAGGAAGTGGGGACGCACCACATTATCTGAGGAAGTGGGGACGCACCACATGATCTAAGGAAGTGAGGACGCACCACATTATCTAAGGAAGTGAGGACGCACCACATACTGATACGACAAGTCAAATCACACGGAACAGGGTTCTCTTCCGCCTGGGGGGAGGGAGGTTGCCTGTGCCAACGGTTACACCCAAACCGGGTGGGTGTGGGGGAGGAATGGCGGTTGCCCTGTTGTCTGACTTGGTGGTTGTGTGTCTTTGCTTCCCAACAGGGTAAGAACCTGATCCCCATGGCGCCTGGTAACTGGAGGCTGAACTACACAGTGCTGATCGGGGAGACGGCCTGCGTCCTCACCCTGTCCGACAGCCAGCTCCTCTGCGAGTGGCCAAACCTCACCGGGGAACACGTGGTCACTGTGAGTGTCCTGAGCGGGGAACAGTTGGCTCGGGTGGATTTCTGTGGGCTAGTTGTGGTGTTTCACTCTGGTATCTGGTGTTTAACCCCGTATCTTGTGTTGTGTTTCTCTACATCCTCGCCCAGTAAGTGGGACTTTAGTTCAAAGGCCATATTTGCATGGGGTATATTTTTATTGCGGCTTCCAGTGCAAGTGGAAAAATAAGCAAGGTACAATAACCAAATGAAAACCTGAATATTGTGAAATATTTTCAAAGCTTCAGTAAAACTATGGAACCATATTTGCACCGTCAATTTGAGTCAAGACGGGAGCTGGGCCACTCAGGAACACTCAATGGCATTGTGATAAGCAAATACAATGTAGATGTATTATTTTGATTTGGGTCATTTTCCTGCTGAAAGATGAATAGGTCTTCCGGTGTCTGTTGGAAAGCAGCCGGAACCAGAATATCCTCTTCTTGGCTTTGTTTCCGGTTCTTTCCATCCCACCAAACTCCCAATTAGTATATTTATTTGACCTTGGTTGAACCAGTCCTGCAAACTAAGAACAACACTTTTATTACAAGGCTAGCCGGGGAGGAGACAATAGGTTGTCTAATGTAGATGGAGGCCAGGTTTAAACGGGTCACTTCTGATGACGGACATACTTAACATGCTATGTGAAGACGCAGGGATTTGATGCCATATTGTTTGCAATACTCTGTATTCTGTACAGGTGTCTTTCTGTTTACTGTCATGGAAGATTCGGTGGATTCCACTACAGTGTTAGGGATGCATTCTGTCCTTTCAGCTATTATCTTGGCCTCGCAATGAAATCCCAGAGTTTTTCGTGGTGACTGAGTATGCCTGTAGCTTTGTAGTGACGAGAGGTATTGATTAGGCATTATCCAAAGCCTAATTGATGACTTTACCATGCTGAGAGAGATTTTTTTAAGGATTTAAAATGTGTTTTTATGTAAATGTGTTCCTGTCTATGAATCAGTGGCCCAGTCTGCGAGACATTTCACTTGTGGTGGAAAACCCGCTACCCATTGAGGAGCAGGGAGATGTGTGTTACCTTATTATGCAATTTGTCAGCAAAATATTAACATTTCAGCATTTTATTTAAATCCGCTTTTACATTACGGGACATATTGTTTAGTTCAGTGACTCTAAATCTCCATTTAATTACGTTTGCATTAGGGATTTAGTATACACTTTCATCTTCAGAAGCTTACAGTGCATCCATCTGAAAATAGCTAGTTGTGACAGCCCTTCAACCCAGGAGTGGTGAAACGCTGACATGAACATAACGGGGTTAAGAACACCCGCCCTGCCTCGCCCTGCTCCGCCCTCTGACCCTGGTCTGGAGTTAGAGACCAGTGGATCAGTTCCATGCCGGTTCTTCATGTAACTCTTTAATCTGGGAAGGATTTGGACCGGTGACTCTGGGTAGGTGACATGAATAATGAGGAAGAACAGGAAACCAGCGGGCTCTGGAATCGAAGGCCCCTGCTGTACCATAGACATGAGTCAAGTTCCAGCGTTATTACTACATCAATATGATAACATAACATGAAGAGGCCCTATGTGGTTTAAAAATAGGGACACTTATCATTTCAAAATGGATTACATGTGATATTTGATATTCAGTGGGATACCTAAAGTCTGGATTAGATTGGCTTTCTGTCTCTTGCTGGGCAATTGTTTATGCATTATAATACAGTCAATATTTTATGTTTTTCTTTTTTTACATTTGAAATTACTTGAGTATCTTTTTTCATTATTCAGATTACATTTATCAAAACTGTATTTCTGACTTCATCATTTTTAACGACCGTTGCTACTTTTAGTCTATCCCAATTTTTCGTTTGAACTCTCTCTCTTGATTTCTCTATTCATTTTTCATGTATTAATCCACATACACACATTGGGGCTTTGACTACCATAGCACTGGCTGTGTTTCTGTCCCCGGCACGACAGCCTATCAAATTAAATTCTTCATGTGGATTCATTTCTGCAGGGATTCGCACAGATGTTGATGTTTAATGCAGCCCAGAAACAGCTCGTGGGCAGAGAGGTCCATATCGATATTTCACAGTCTCTCTGCAACACGTTGCCATTAGGAGATATAGGCCGGCAATAAAACCCAAAGACAGAGAAAGCAACGCTGCTTGATCGATTTGACAGAGTTACCGTGGGTGTATTTCGATAGTCCGAGGACGTGTCCTGAACCCGGGTCGTACGGTGCTGAACCATTCCTCCCTCGGTAGTTAATAGCTCTCGGTGAAACAGGGGTGTAGCGGTCGGAGTCGGGGTCAGAATGGGCAGAGGGTGTGGAGGCCATGACTGGGAAACAAGCTTACATCAGGTTTGTATACATGCGTCAGATAATGGTACGTGTGTGTGTGTGTCCCAGGTGCGTGTGGGCGGTTACGAGTACTCCCCCGGGACCCTCCAGATCTACTCCGACAGCCTGCTGACGCTGCCCGCCATCGTGGGCATCGGAGGGGGCGGCGGCCTGCTGCTGCTGGTCATCGTCGGCGTGCTCATCGCCTACAAGCGGAAGTCGCGGGACGCCGACCGCACCCTGAAACGCCTGCAGCTGCAGATGGACAACCTGGAGTCCCGCGTGGCGCTGGAGTGCAAGGAGGGTGAGAGGCTTGCGCTTTCATGTGGACTCCAGCTCTTCAGCTCGCCCGGGTGCCAGGGCGCGGTTGAGAAGGTCCACGGACTCGCTGCGGGACCTTCTGGGAAAATGAACAGGGCTGTGCTGGGATGGAACAAAATAATGTTTCGGTACAGCGACTGAAAAGGGTTAGGAACCGTTGACCTACGGGTTATGCAGGTCTTTGTTCCAGCCTAGCGGAGGTAATGAAGTGGGAGAGGGAAGTAGAGAGGAGAAATAGAGAAGGGGTATCTGCTTGCTCCCACGTGAACATGAGCATTACTTTGGCAGACACTCCTGAGCCAATGGGAGGCCAGGAATACTGTCTGTCGGTTTGGACAGAGAGTGGTAGAGAGGGATGACAGACACTCCCGAGCCAATGGGAGGCCAGGAATACTGTCTGTCGGTTTGGACAGAGAGTGTTAGAGAGGGATGACAGACACTCCTGAGCCAATGGGAGGCCAGAAATACTGTCTGTCGGTTTGGACAGAGAGTGGTAGAGAAGGAAGACAGAGAGAGAAGATTTGAGGGAGAGTAGAGAGAAAAATAATAAAATCTTCTCTTTGGCAATGTAAACACAGGATTCCCATGCCAATAAAGCCCCTTTGAATTGGGATTTAGGATTTTATCAGGATTCCCGTTAGTTAGTGCCAGAAGCAGAAGCTACTCTTCCAGGGTTTCACACCAAACATCAAACATGACAATAACGTATAGACAGATACAGTACCAAGACAGAAATACATCAGACATGACAATATAGAATAGATCGATACAGTACCAAGACAAATACAACAGATGTAGTAGATGTGTTTACAGTAAATAGAGCCTTGTTGTGACCTATTATATACATGGATGTGTTCACAGTTAATAGAGCCTTGATGTGACCTATTATATACATGGATGTGTTCACAGTTAATAGAGCCTTGATGTGACCTATTATATACATGGATGTGTTCACAGTTAATCGAGCCTGTATGTGACCTGTTCTTTACGTAGATATCTAACCAGTGTGCGGTCTCCTAATATATTATGTTCATAGTTTCTCTTCAAGTTGCGTTCCAAATGAGAAGAAAGGGAAAACATTAAAACCCAGTTATAGTCCTTGGCTGTCTCTTCCAAGCGCCGTGACAACAGACATGGTCCACGCAGGGTTCAGCACCTTGTGTGTCCCCCACCGGCAGCACAGATGGGCGGAGGATAGAGGATGGAGGGTGGGGAGAGAGATAAAGAGTGATGGAGAGAGCGATGTATGGTGGAGGAGAGAGTTGAATAGAGATAGATGGGGTGGCGAGAAAGAGATGGATAGGGGAAAGAAAGAGGTGGAGCAAGAGCAGAGATGGATACAGAAGGGAGAAGGGAGTGAGGGTTCCAACCCGTCTGTCAGGGAGGTGAAGGGTTTATTTCAACCTTGTTTGTGGGGTTTTTGTATTCAAGGTTACAGAAGAACTCCACTGAAACAAATGGAGGGGTCGTTCTACTGGTCAGACCAGGCACATGATTGGGTATTGGTTAACACTAGGGTATTTGTTATAATGTGTTATTTTTACTGCTTTCACCCTGCAGCCTTTGCAGAGCTCCAGACAGATATCCATGAGTTGACCCAGGAGCTGGACGGAGCGGGCATCCCCTTCCTGGACTACAGGACCTACGCCATGCGGGTGCTGTTCCCGGGCATCGAGGACCACCCTGTGCTGAAGGAGATGGAGGTACGGGTCAGTAACTGTACAGCTACATAGAGGGGAGGGGTGGAGGGGTGGAGGGGGGTGGAAAAGAGGGAAGTGGGTAAGAGTGCAGTGAGTGGGATGGAGAGGCGCTGGGGGAGAGAGGATGATAGGGGATGGGGAGAGAGGATGATAGGGGGAGGGGGGGGG
>JACXGK010005994.1:0-30526 GCA_016801125.1 Novumbra hubbsi
CCTTGTGGAACCAGTCAACACCATGCATGTTCCAACCCAAACCACATCTTTGTGGAACCAGTCAAGACCATGCATGTTGCAACCCAACCCACAGCCTTGTGGAACCAGTCAACACCATGTATGTTCCAACTCAAACCACAGCCTTGTGGAACCAGTCAACACGATGTTTGTTCCAACCCAAACCACATCCATGTGGAACCAGTCAACACCATACATGTTCCAACCCAAACCACATCCATGTGGAACCAATCAACACCATGCATGTTCCAACCCAAACCACATCCTTGTGGAACCAGCAAACACCATGTATGTTCCAAACCACATACTTGTGAAACCAGTCAACACCATGTATGTTCCAACCCAAACCACAGGCTTGGGGAACCAGTCAACACCATGCATGTTCCAACCCAAACCACAGCCTTGTGGAACCAGTCAACACTATGTTTGTTCCAACCCAAACCACATCCATGTGGAACCAGTCAACACCATACATGTTCCAACCCAAACCACATCCATGTGGAACTAATCAACACCATGCATGTTCCAACCCAAACCACATCCTTGTGGAACCAGCAAACACCATGTATGTTCCAAACCACATACTTGTGGAAGCAGTCAACACCATGTATGTTCCAACCCAAACCACAGCCTTATGGAACCAGTCAACACTATGTTTGTTCCAACCCAAACCACAGCCTTGTGGAACCAGTCAACACCATGTATGTTCCAACCGAAACCACAGCCTTGTGGAACCAGTCAACACCATGCAAAACCACTTTTTCCCCTCTCCCACTTACTCCCTCTTTCTCCCCCTCTTGCTCTTCCTCCATCTCTCACCCCCTCTCCTTCCTCTTTCCTCCCCCTCTTTTGCAATCTCTCTCTCCCCGTCTCCTTTTTTCTCTCTCTCACACCTCTCGCTCTCTCCCCTCACTTTTTCTCTCTTTCTTTCTCTGGCTCTCCCGTGCTCTCTCTCTCTCCTGGCAGATCTCTTTCCATCAGAGTCTAGAAGTGAGACGTCTGGGTGTGCACCAAATTGCCCTCATCCAAAAAGTGTGCACTAGTGGGAATAGGGTTCTATTTGGAAGCAAAGCCTGATCTCCTGTTGATATTTGGCCTTTCTTCCACGCTCCTGCCTGATCTAGTGGCCCCACTGTCCAGCGCAGCACGTCATCTATTATTCAGTCCTGATCTTTAAACGATGTTCCACAACACAGCCATTTGCCTGCCAACAAACACTGAACACCACATACAAAGCTAAACCTTTCTTCACCAAAGCAGCAATGTAAATGTTGTAACATTTCGAATGGTTACCTAAGGCATATAATTTAACAACGTAAAATGATTGTTGTAATTGCAGTAATCGCTCAGTTAACTGTGATTAAATAAACACTCAAATGAAAGGGTTTAAAGTAAATCCTGCCACCAATCGCTATGAGCTTACAGGCGTTTTAACATAGATTTTTACACTTTTATTTGACATCAGCGTCAGACTTAAACCACCGTGGCATCACGTCTGCCATGTTCAGACACACACACACACACCTCCTAACCTTTACCCAGCTGAAAAGTCTGTAACTGGGTGATGATACCACACTGAGTGGAAAGTGGAGTGTGGGGAGAGTATGAGACAGATAGAAAGAGAGAATGAGAGGTGAACAGGAAGGAGCAAGTGCTGCTTCACATTTCATGTAAAACGTGGGGGAAAATGTGCTTTCACTGACAGCGAAGGCTGACTCAGTAGACCACTATGCTGAGATGACTAAGTGTTGGTGTTGGTTAAGGGGAAGTTCACTAATTTTACAATTAGAACTATTTTCATTCCTTCATGATTTTAGTTCATCAAGTTTCACTATGGAAATAAATGCTAGACACATTTGGCTGAATAGCTACTAGGAAAATGCATCTAAAGAATGCTAGAAAATGTTTCAAAGCACTCCATATCAGATGATCAAAATGTACAGAGAATGGGACTTCAGTGACATCAGCAGTGCAGCCACATGACTTGAAATGATATTCTTCATGATAACAATCATTAATATTTATTGGATATAAATATTTTCAGGATCCTATAACTCTGTTCCTGGAGAGCTACCCTTCTTCAGATTTTCAATAACCTGATTTCTAACCTGATTTGTCAAATTCATTATTTGTCAAAAATAGAGCTAGAGTGAAAACCTCCAGGGCAGCAGCTCTCCAAAGAAACGGGTTGGTAGGTGTCCAGGAACATGAATAATGTGCCACTGCCCTCTTGTGCTTCATGGCGGCATTGCAACTTCTTTTGCAACGTGAGTTAATTTGAGCATGCCAATTTAAATATGCTAAAAACACTCAAAGGAAACCCAACCAAAACCTTTCTTACCTGTGTAGTTTCTGTCATCTGTGGCCAGGAAGTAGAAAAGACAAAATCACATTATATGAAGTATATTTTAATGCAGTTCTAACACTTCAGCTGTTGTTGTTTTCTATTCTGAATGGATTGATGCATATAAAAATATATCCAGTCTTGAAAATGCCAGTCAGTAATGATTAATCACTTATTAAGCGGAAAATTCATGGATCTCTTGATGCCAAGCCAAGGTCAGGTAGACTAAGAAAGATTTCATCCACAACTGCCAGAAGAATTGTTTGGAATACAAAGAAAAACCCACTGGTAACCTCAGGAAAAAAACAGGAAAAAGACGGTGTGGTTGTTTCAAGAAGCACAATATGATGATATTAACAAAATCAGTTGCATGGTCAAGTTACCAGAAAGAAGCCTTTACTGTGTCAATGTCACAAAAAAGCCCAGTTACAATATGCCTGACAACACCTTGTCACACCTCACAGCTTCTGGCACACTAATTTGGAGTGACGAGACCAAAATAGAGCTTAATGGTCACAACCATAAGCACTGTTTGGAGAGAGGCCAACAAGTCCTATAGCGTAAAGAATACCATTCCCACTGTGAAGCATGGTGGTGATTTACTGATGTTTTGTGGGGGTGTGAGCGCTAAAGGTACAGTAAAAATGATGGCCAGATGACTGCTGCATGTTATTAAAAAAATACTGGCAGACAATTAGCATTCTTCTGCGTTAAAGCTGTGCATGGGAAGCTCTTGGACTTTCCAACACGACAATGACTCTAAGTACCAGGCCAAGTTGACCCTCCAGTGGTTACAGCAGAAAAAGGTGAAGGTTCTGAAGTGGCCAACACAGTCTCCTGACCTTAATATCATCGAGCCACTCTGGGGACATCTGAAACGTGCGGTTCATTCAATACGACCCAAGAATTTGCATGACCTGGAGGCATTTTGCCAAGATGAATGGGCAGCTATGCCTCCTCATAGACAACTATTCCAAAAGTCTGCATGCATTCCAAAAGATGCTAAAGGGTGCATTACACAGTATTAAGGACAAAGGGTATGCAGACTTTTGAACAGGGGTCATTTAATTTTATTCTTCGTTGCCATGTTTTGTTTTATGATTGTGCCATTCTGTTATGACCTACAGTTGAATATGAATCCCATAAGAACTAAAAGAAATGTGTTTTGCCTGCTCACATATGCTGTATACATTATAACTAAACATATGCTGTATACATTATAACTATGCATACGCAGCATTCACAAGATACAGGCCTCCTAACTGTACCTAGAACTCGTAAACAAACAGCTGGAAGGGGATTTCTATGTAGAGTTTTCTGGAATGATCTGTGGTCCATGTGAAAGACACATACTAGGTGTCAACATCTAAGTCTCTACTGAAGATTCCTCTCTTAACTGGGTTCTATGATTGAGTTTGAAGGTGATTGGCAACTGTATTAATGAACCACCCTTACTGTCTCTCCCAGGCAGGTTCCTCCCTCTATACGGGGCCACTGTGACGGGGGGCTGAGTCACTGCTCTTCCAAGATCTTCCAAGGAGTGCACATCACACAAGGCTGTGAGCCATAACCAATGTAGGTCGAGCCACTGAGAATATATTTCGAATGTATGGTTCTTTAAATATGTTGTTGGCGTATCGAAAGTGTGCTGGGTAGGCATGTTTCAAGGAAATGTTCAGTTAAGTTAGCATAGCGCATTTCAGATTGTTTTTCATGAACATTTGTATTTATTGTTTTGGAACTCTCACTCTCAAGCTGCTACGTTTCAGGCTGTATGTTACTTTCCCGAAGAAAAAAAACCCTCTCTGAGTAATACAGGGTAAAGACCAATGAATCATGAAGGCTTCTTACTGAGAATAAAGATAATGACTCAAGTGTCAGTCCTGTGGTTGGTGAAACAAAAAGACAGATATGATGCATGTTTATCCCCTGGCCTCTGACTAGAGTGTACTGAGTGTTTGTGGCCAAGGGTTCATGTATGTTCATTCTCCCGGGAGCTGGAGGACGTTCTCATCGCATGACACCTCCATGCCCCCACATATGATAGCAGGTGGAAGATCAGGACAATGGCAAGTGCTTTTATTTGGCTGTGCACCTATGGCAACCACTTGTTATTTGGCTGTGTAGCTTATCATACCTAAACAGAATGTATATACATTTATAAAGACATCAGGACCTTGGTAACGACCAGGTCCAGTTGGTGCTGTCAGTTTCATAAAAGCATTCGGTTTCATATGTAGAGGCTCAAAGCCAGAAAATACTTGTCTGGCCAGTAGATGTCAGCAGTTGTGGGCCCAACCAGGCAAGGAACTTAACCATGTATTTTGCGTTCCAGTTCTGGTGAGACCTCTCAGTCCATTTCATCTGGCCCCGCTCTTATGGTCTTGAATGATGGGACCGACCTCTGTGTGCCGTTATCGTATGGTGACTGGTGCTGTGTTGGTTCCCTGGTGTTCTGGGACTATACAGCTCGGCACACCTAACCCTAGCCCTAGCCCTAACCCTAACCCTAGCCCTAGCCCTAGCCCTAACCCAAACCCAAACCCAAACCCAAACCCTAACCCTAACCCTAGCACAGCCACTGTGTTGGTTCCCTGGTGTTCTGGGACTATACAGCTCGGCACACCTAACCCTAACCCTAGCCCTAACCCTAGCCCTAACCCTAACCCTAGCCCTAGCCCTAGCCCTAGCCCTAGCCCTAACCCCAGCCCTAACCCTAACCCAAACCCAAATCCTAAACCTAACCCTAGCACAGCCACTGTAGGCTTCTGCCCTGGTTCCTGCCTTCCTGCATGTTCCCAGCCACTGTGCTTCTAAATACTATTGCTTGCTTTTTGGGGGTTTAGGCAGGGTATTTGTATAAGCCCTTTGCAACAACTGCTGATGTAAAAAGGTATTGATAAGAACTGAGGAGTATTAACCTCTATTGTGTTATGAACGGAAAGAGGGGTCATCACCAGCTTTTGTAGCAAAGAACTTATCATTAGATTTTTTTTAACTAACCTTAATCACACAAAACTAGAATTCCTATCTCAGCTCCAATACACACATGAAAAACGTAGCACACAAGACTGTTTGTTAACTTAAACAGAATATTTGCACGGATACACACAACAGCACTGACTAGCTCAGCACTTATGTGTCCAGATATTTAACAGGTACTATATGTATCTTTTTCCAGAATGTACTGTGGGTGTCGTGTTTTAAAGAATCAGAATTGAATAACAAACTGTTTGGAATTCCCGTCCACACTTACAGAGGCAGCCAGGTTTAGGAGAGTCCCACTTGCCCATCTTGGTGCAGTGTGTTATGTTCCTGCCCTCCAGCATGAAACCAGCATGGCAGCTGTAGTGTAACACAGTTCCCTCCACCGGGGGCCCCGGGGGCTTCAGGGCCACTCTGCCGTTCTCCAGAGAGGTCCAGACACGAGGGCACAGCAGCACTGGGAGAGACAGGGACACAGTAGCAGGGGGAAGATGAGTGGGGATGGCCACATCACATGGTATGTACTAACCGACAGCCTGTTTCTGCTTTTCTGCCAAGTCCTTGAGGAACATATACAGCCTGGTCATTCCGTAAGGAGTTGTGTTGAGACTCCAGCTGGCACACGGGCACAGAGTAGCTGGCACACGGGCACAGAGCCCAATGGTCACTGAAACACTCCAGAGAACCGAGGGCCTGCAGTGAAGGCTTCTAGTTCATACAGGGACTGAGCTGCACATTGTGGGATTCACTCGGACAGAAATGTTAGCGTGAATTACCCGTCAAAAAAGACAAGAGACAGGAAAACTGCAACCGTTTTTCTCTCAAACCATTTAACATTGGGGATAGGTTTAGACCAAACCGGACTAATGGAAAATGGATGTTGGTGTAGGTGTATAAATGTTACTTCATCAAGGTGGGAGGGCTTGGTGTCTGTCTTTAATAACGTGAGAAATGGTGGTGGAAATGCCAGTGCCAATATGAATAGACTGCCTGTCATGTGAACGTAATAACATAATTATTTCTGTGGTCCTCCCACACTCCCAGAGGCATGCAATTGTAGGTTTCAGATAACTGACTGATGAATTTCACAGATGAAAATGGACAGGGATAAGCTTGAGGCTCTTATTCTGGTGACATAAGGATTGAAGGGTGGTTATAGCATTATGTAGTTTAGCATACCTGCATTGTATACCTGCATTGTATACCTGCATTGTATACCTGCATTGTATACCTGCATTGTATACCAGCATTGTATTTGGAGGCGGATGCTATAACACAAGTGCCAAAAGGCCAAAGCACTTCTGCAATTTAACACAGCTAAGACAGATTCACTTGATCCCTGTTACTCCACTGAATAGCATTCACATTAGTACTGGCAAATCCAAAAGGTTTCTTTTACATAAATAAATAAAACGTATACAGTATATTTACAGTCCTTGAAACGTATTCCTCATTTTCACAATTATTGCATGTTGTTCACACTGAATGGTTTCAGATCTTCCCCCCAAATGTAGTTTAAGTCAAAGAAAACCAGAGTAAACACACAATTCAATGCTTAAACTATTGTTTTATTTTTTGTAAGTAATCCAACACTGACTGGCCCTGTGTGATCAGGTGATTTACTCTTAGTTACTCAATCAATCCATCAACCAACTTAAATTGATCATTGGATTCAATAATAGCAGACACGCCATGAACGAGAAGATTACCGCCAGCCCTGTTCAATAAAGACTTTTATAGAACCTCACCGTCAATGAGAAGATTACTACCAGCCCTGTTCAATAAAGACTTTTATAGAACCTCACCGTCAATGAGAAGATTACTACCAGCCCTGTTCAATAAAGACTTTTATAGAACCTCACCGTCAATGAGAAGATTACTGCCAGCCCTGTTCAATAAAGACTTTTATAGAACCTCACCGTCAATGAGAAGATTACTGCCAGCCCTGTTCAATAAAGACTTTTATAGAACCTCACCATCAATAGGTCTACAAGGTCATTAATCAACACACCAAGCTGTAAGGCTCTGGGACTCACTCCAAAAAAACATAAACACCCAGGACAACATCTAAGTAACTGCAGGCTTCTCTAGCCTTAGCTAAGGTCAGCATGGATCATTTGAAAATAAGAGAGAGACATGGTAAAATGCAATTTATGGAAGAATTGTAATGCACAAACCAACACAAACAAAGAAAAACAATTGTGCTTGTCTCACATTTGCAAAAAAGCACATTGATGACCTATTTTATGGACAGTCGAGTCAAAAGTGGAACTTTTTGGAAGGAAGACTCAGGTCCTGTCCTGTTAAAACCTTTCAATACATCAAGTCTTCAAAGACGAATGGGACAAGATTTCTCCACAGCGATGTGAAAGACATTTGGTTGCAGTCGTTGCTGCAAGAAGTCACCTTTTCACACAGTGAAAAGCTGAAGGTCAATATTTCTCACTATGTCTCACCTTTTCACTAAAATCATTTTAAACACACAGTTTTATGTTTACTCCGGTTTTCTTATAATAATTATTTCATGAATATCTGACACCATTCAGTGCATGAAATGTGCAGTACTTGTGGAAATCAGGAAGGGGGCAATATTTTTAGGAAACACTGTCCAGTTTTGTACAGTGCCCTCAAGAACAATAATTGCTGTGAAAGGTTTTTACTGACATTACACTCAAAATGTTATATGAATACAATTTTTAACTGAGTGAAAAGAATTGCCATCAAGAAATATATTTTTTTTAAACCTGCACTTTTGCACAGGCAAAACCTAAACTACAGTAGACATTTAAAAACTTGGAAAATGTCAGAGAAAACACAAAATAAATTTTGTTGACTTTTAAAAACCAGTCAATGACTATAAAAAGATAGCTACATGCTTGAGAACACCTCCTTTATTACAGAAATAATATAAAATATAATGTCATGTATATAATAACCTGTCCGGAAGGGGACGGGGAGGATAGTGTGTACAAAATGCAGTGATGCAAATGTTTTACTTTTGGCACAATTTTGACTCTTCGATCATAGCTGAAAAACAATTGCATTTTTTAATGATGACATTTATTTTATTTTTGATGTCATGATTTTGGGGAAAACATATACTTTCAACATAAATCAGAGGTTTAACAATTCAACAATTACAGCACATTTCATACATTTTCTCCTATATTTTAAGAGATACTCATTGTATAGGAATAGTGAGACGAAATAAAATGTATTACTGTCTAAATACTTAGTAGTCTAGTTACCTTTTGTCTAAGCTAAGAGTATGTTGAGGTTTAACCCACTTTAACCCACATCTTAGAAAAACCTGAAAGCCCAAACTATGCTTTTCTTGGAAATCAATGACAAAACATTTATGTCCTGGGGACTCTCATCCAATCCATGTATTAACAATCCCACCAAAATCTACGAATTATTAGGTAATCTGCCACTTTATTCACCAGCGCTAGTTCAGAACGACAACCAAATTCTGTCTGATATTCAAATACAAAATGATAAACCACTTATGCTACTGTCAAAGGTCAGGAACTAATATTGCCCCATGGATATTAATGACAGAAGCCCAAATGTTTCTGAATCCTTGCATGCATCCATAGAACTGGGGAATCCATTAAAAATGCAGGACATTTTGGGGCCACATACTCTCACCCTTGACTAAAAGCTACATGCCAAAACATGATGGATTCACAATTGCTATACATATTCCAGAGTATCCCCGTATTCATACCGAAGTACTTCGTACGCAACTGGACTCCGTTATCGATTTATTCATCTGGCAAAAGCGATATGTAAAAATGATCTCGGCAAGTGAGGACAGGCCTTACTAAACATGTTTTACTATGGGCTGCTAATATCTGCGCGGTCACGTTTTGGCTTGAGGAAACACTGGCTTCTTCCAGCTGGCTTTCAAAGGAGCGTGAGGATTACCAGGCAATTCTGCCCTGTTCTTATTTTCCCATATCCCCTTTGAGAAATCAATTTACAATCTGAATCTCATTATACATAGCACAATCCATATTTAGAAGAACATTAAGATGCACTTTGACAATTACATTGATATTACACTATTCTATTCTGTAAGGAAATCTAAATCTAGCTATTGAAGTCTCAGGGACGGATTGTAGTGAAATGACAAGATATTCTTAACCTTGCTACTGAAGTCACAGGGTTAGCCTTTAAGGGAAAGAGAGAGGAAGTACTCACAACAACTGCTGTGTTGTGTGATGTCAGTCCAGGTGCCATTAGGAAGGCACTTCCTGACCTTCGGTCCCACTATGACCCGGTTCCCCCGGCAGATGTATTCAATCTCATAGTCCACTGGTAGGATCTGAACATTGCGAATCTGAACACACAAATAGATGACACTGATTCATTTTTAGGTATTGATTTGTTTTTCTAATGCAGGGATGAGTCATTTCTTTTTAAGGCTTCAACGCATTGCTAAGATTAGAACAACAATGACAACAACATGGTAGCTAGTATATCACCATGCTGGAGAACTGACAAACTAAAATGGAGGATTGAGAAGCCAAAATATAAGATGTAGTATTGTACGCACATTATCTAGGAGTATGGTTTTCAGAGATCAATGTAAATGTTAGTGAGCAGTGCAGTTTCAGAGGGTGGAAAATCCTGTAATTTGTTTCTTTCAGCAAATAAATGAATATTAATGAATACATTTAGTACATACACAAAAATGCATAGTACACAGTTATTGGAATAAACTGTGCTTGTACTATAATAGTCCTATGATAGTACTAGCGCTGTGAAAATCATAATAGTTCTGTGATAATAAGTGCTAATAGTTTCAAAATACTACTGTGACTACAGCAATAGTACTGCTATACAGTAGTAATATGAATGTTACTGTCACGTCGCCTCCTGGTGGTGGTCCTACCTCCGGGCGCGTGCCTCCCCGGCGTTCGACGTCGCCGCCCTTTTAGCACCATCGTGTATGTTTGTCCTGTTTCCCATGTCCTGTGAAGGCACCCTTCCCTGATTCCCTGCAGCTGTGCCTCATTAGCTGGGTATTTAAACCCCTGTGTGTCTTGTCTCCGTGTGTGTTATTGTCACTGTTCAGTGTCGCCGTACGTACGGTACTGCCGTTATTTCTCCGTGCCTACGAGCACGTTTGCTCCTTTGCCAGCCGTTCAAGGCTTCGTGGCGGTTCTTATTAAACTACCAACCTCTTGAACTCACCTGCGCCTTGATCCGGTTCATTTGTTCATACCAGACATCACAGTTATAATAGTGATTGTGATAAGTTGAATTAGTAATATTACTGTGATAATAGTACTGAGATAGTAGTGACAGTACTAGGATACTTGTAATAGCACTATTTTAATATTAGTAATACTGTGATAATAGCTTTAGTACTGTGACAATCATAATAGTACGGGGATAAACAATAGCAGGTTTTCCAGTCAAATTCTCATTGACATCAGGCAAGAATGCATGCGCAACTATCCTGTAAATCAGGAGTAAAGACACCAAGTGCCCACGAGGCACTTCCATCCAGCCCGCAGGAGGTCACATAATGGTTTTGAGGGAAAGTAAAAAAAAGACCACCACTCACCAACCCATTCTTATACATATGAATCGGAACTGAAATGAATTAGACACTATAAGGGACCTATTGTGAAATGTTTTAATTTTTGTCCTTTTCTGGACGTTTATTATTAAGAAGCTACATGCAGTCCAGCTACTCCAGGATGGCACCTCTAGGAGGCTGTGTCTCCCAGTACAGTGTCAGGAGCTTGGATGAGATACCAGGAGATGGGCCATTACACGATGAGAGCAGGTTCACACTGAGCACATGTGACAGACGTGAAAGAGTCTGGAGACAACTGACATTGTGGTCTGGGGAGGCGTATCCTTGGAGGGTCACACAGACCTCCACGTGATAGCCAATGGTATCTTGACTGCTGTCATTTCAACGTGTGATTTCAATAGTTTATTTCGATTTTCCGTGAGATTTTGAATCCAGCCCTCAAACGGTTAGTGATTTTGGTTTCCATTGACCCTTGTCCCGCTGTTTTGCTCTCAACAAATTACACAATGTACATTAAAGATTGTGATCTATAATATATTTTGTCCATCAAGACCCAAGGTGTGATTTAAGTGTCCCCTTCATTTTTTGGAGCAGTGTCATCAATTGTTCTATTGAAATATATCTTGACAACTAATACAGAGCACTGTTGCCTTAAAGCAAAACTAAGTGGCGTCTAATCTGTGAATATTGTTGAGGTGAAGACATGACACCTTTGAGTTCTCTGACTGGAAAACATTGAATGTTTTCTTATGTTTTTGGGGCGGACATTGTTTGCATTCTTTTTCTGAACAGTTGTCCCAGAGATTGTTGAGTCTGATGGGTCTGACGCACTGACATTTCCATTTTAAGTGATAGTGCAACCACCACGAAAAAAAATGATATACATCTTAAATAATGAAGGGACCGGAAGTCATATTCCAGTGCTGGGGTCAACGCGCTTATCTTTCCAACGCGCTTATCTTATTCTTCCAACACGCAAAGACCTAAAACAGCATACCATAATTTCTTAGGGTCACCCATCCATTAAAAGAGTGCAAATGCACTGTCAAGCTGATCCCATTATTTGTAAAATTGTACGATTATTGTAACAGCAGTCCCAACCCTAACCCTGAAAATGGTAATATAACAAAAATACTAGGAAAAATGTTCTGTTGCTGTTTCCCTTAGCAATTAGATTTAACTATGCTATTTATACCACTAACTATTGGTTACCATGCTAGCCTGATGGTGTTTCTTCCTCCATGATGCATGCGCACCACCCTCTGGAAGCAATGTTTGTAAACACTGAAAAGGGTCTACAGTAAAGATGTTACTGTAGTACTACTGATGTTACAGTGATAACAGTGATCTGAATAGTGATAGTAGCATGTGTACTGTACCTGTTCTTGTGTCAGGCCTCTGTAGCGGATGCCTCCATCTCTGGGAGGACGGATGATGCCACAGCCTAAATAAAGGGAAAGAGGAATACATGGTGGTGGGAATGGACAGTAGCGTATATAAAATGATGATATACACTACAGTTATCTATTCATCCAACTCCTTCCTCTGAGCAGATACTCTCTGTAGGTCTTTTAGTAGTGTTTATAACTGCCAACACACCTACACACACTCACACATGTACACCCACACACACACACACACACACAGTAATTACCTCCAGTTGTTGAATTATGTATGGCCACAACAAGAGTTGGAAGAGCATACAGAATGATCAGAAACAATATCTGTGCCATTACTGGATCTGGGGAAAGAGATAATAGGTGGATACGCTGGCAGAGAAAAAGAAAGGGATGTAGGATGGGTGGGGGACGGGTGGATGAAAGAAGAGAAAGGGTGTAGGATGGGTGGGGGACGAGTGATGAAAGGAATAAGATATTGAAATGAAGCAAGAGAGGGAAATTAGTTAAAACCACATTAATACATTACTTGTTTAATAACAACAACATTTATACATTACTTGTTTAATAACAAAATCTAGTGTTCTAAAAGGACGGAACCGACATGAAACACATCATAAATAACCACTTAAAGGGACAGTCCAAATCATTTAAACCAGTCATGCGACCAGATAACAACATACTCCAACCTCACCTACGGCAGGTCATGGAGAAGTGCACCTGCCACTACAGCCCAGTGTATTAGTTGTGACTAACATGTACTTGCTCGGGGCACTGTAGCGAGGTAGGGTAAGAGCTCAGCTCGGCGCTGAATGTACACATTTCACAAGCTCCTCCCACATGGAGCTAGCCTTCGATAGGTCAAGATCCCTGAGTCAGTCCAAAAGGGTTCTCCCAGCTATAGAAAAGCCAGCACAACTGTCATATGGGTGTGTGCTGAAATATGAATACACCTAAATATAACCACTAATTAGTTAGTAATGAATGCAACTTGATCATGTTGCCACAAAGAGTGAATGCTGGAAAGGGAGAGAGAGAATCACATGGGAGAATGAGAAGCAGAGATACGGGAGGAACAGGCACACACACACACAGGGAGACCTAGACAGATAGGTACATAGTGATAGGGAGACAGAGATAGGAAGAGAGAGAGCCACTGATAGTGTAACAAAGCCCCATGATGGAACAGATGGTGTTAAGGAATGGGAGAGGAGTGGAGAAAGGCAGACAACACCGTTGGATTCATGATTAGCAGTACGGTGTATTTATAGAGTGCTAACAAGAACATGCAGGAAGAGATAGACACAGAGAGACAGAGAAAGAAAAGGTGTGTGTGTGTGTGTGTGAGAGAGAGACAAGCAGAAATAGGGGGAGGGAGGCAGAGACAGGGCAAACAGCGGGAATAACCCTCACACACTGAGAAACCTAAAATCCAACTGTGTGTGTATGCTAGAGATCAGACAGCTTACATTATAAAAAGCTATGCCGCTTTTTACATGCCAATGGCATTTCTCTGATGTTAAAAAGCTAAAGAGAATCGTAAAACTAGTGAATACAATTTAAAATGTATTTCGGTGCGGTACAACTCATTTCAGAACAACGGGCAGCGAACGATTCTAGCTACAAGGTTCCAACTGGGACCTTCAGGACCATGGACACCGGCGGTATCCCAGATACGTATCTAAAGTAAACCAAGACGATAACAAACGGAAGATGTCATCCAAGAAAATGTGCAAAAATAACAATGTTTACAATGCGATGTGCAGGTGGATTCAATTATCGAGACACGTGCACTGATATCGATTACAGAATCGTAGTGAGGGTCTCTCTGAAGGTGTCACTAACTGTACCCTACCCTAGTTGCTGGCCGGTGTTGACACGGGATTCCATAACGGCCTATCGAGAAAGGCCAGCCAAATATCCGTAAGACAAAAACCGTCTGCACAGTCCAGCATGCCATTAATTACATTATGAACGAGTTCAAAACGTGAATAATATATCTAAAGAGACTGACCCCACGTCATGAATAGATGGTACTGTATGTTAAATTTTAGGCAAATAGGTTAACAGCGGTACTTCCCAGAGAAACCTGTCGTTTATGAAATCACAATTGTTCATAGGCTAGAGTAGACTAGGCCTGTCAACTGAATTAACACATAGGACAGTCAAATCCGTGCAAGCTTTCAACGTTTAGGATAAGTATGAGATTCTAGCATGATATCATGTGTACTTACAAATACTTTCGACGTGCTGGATGTAGATGACAGTATGTCCGTCGTGTACTCGTTTTGAACACGCAAATGTCGAATTATGTACAAAACGTATATTTAATCCATAATGGATTGTATGGCTATGTTGTTATGGCTCTAAGTGTTGAATTCGTTCCCCATGCAAACATCAAATGTTAAAAACAACCGTATTAAATAGTCAGTAGACATCTACTTCAATTTCGTATGGAGAAAACTCAGAAACGATAAATGTACATACAAATATACATGCACTATATACAATCGCTTCCCCATGAACGACAAAACGCCGAATTCTCACACTCCCTCTTTGCTTTTTTCCTCTCCCCCTACAATCTCTAGCTAATTCTCAACGTCATGATGGAGATACGTAACGTGCGTAAAAAGTAATTTTCTGACGCACACCTTTTTCCCTTATGCTCGTTAAGATCTTGGTCCACCAATAATGGTCAAGTGAACCCTAAGAGCAGCTTACAGAGCTCAATTACAAATACATATTCTTAATTACATTTGTGTTAACGGTTATGAATTAAACCACAATTAGTAGTATGTTATATTTCCAATTTTAAATGCATTTTGTAAAAGTGAACAACAGTATGAGACTACATTAACCATTTTAAAGCAAACCATATGAGGCTATGTTAACAAATTGAATGCAAACAGTATGTGGCTAACGTTAAACATTTCAAAGCAAACCACATGAGGCTACATTAACCATTTCAATGCAAACAGTATATGGCTACGTTAACCATTTCAAAGCAAATCTTAAGAGGCCAGGTTAACAGTATGAGATTGTCAACCATTTAAAAGCAAACAGCATTTTAGGCTACCTTAACCATTTTAAAGTAAACAGTATGAGGCTACATTAACCATTTGAATGTGAATAGTATGAGGCTTTGTTAACCATTTGAAAGCAAACAGTATGAGGCTATATTAACCATTTTAAAGTGAACAGTATGAGGTGACGTTAACCATTTTAAAGCAACAGTATGAGGCTACATTAGCAATTGAAAGCGAAAAGTATGAGGCCATGTTAACTATTTTAAAGCGAACAGTATGAGGCTACATTAACCATTTTAAAGTGAACAGTATGAGGTGACGTTAACCATTTTAAAGCAACAGTATGAGGCTACATTAGCAATTGAAAGCAAAAAGTATGAGGCCATGTTAACTATTTTAAAGCGAACAGTATGAGACTACTTTAACCATTTTAAAGCGAACAGTATGAGGCTATGTTAACCATTTTAAAGTGAACAGTATGAGTCTACGTTAACCATTTTAAAGCGAACGGTATGAGGCTATGTTAACAATTTGAATGCAAACAGTATGAGGCTACGTTAACCATTGGAAAGTGAACGGTATGAGGCAATGTTATCCATTGTAAAGTGAACAACATATGGCTACGTTAACCATTTTAAAGCGAACAGTATGAATCTACGTTAGCCATTAAAAGCGAACGGTATGAGGCTATGTTAACTATTTTAAAATGTACAGTATGAGACTACGTTAACCATCTTAAAGCGAACAGTATGAGGCTATGTTAACCATTTGACAGAAAATAATGTGAGGCTATGTTAACAATTTGAATGCAAAGAGAATGAGGCTATGTTAACCATTGTAAAGTGAACAATATAAGGCTACATTAACAATTTTAAATGAACAGTATGAGGCTATGTTAACCATTTGACAGAAAAGAATGTGCGGCTATGTTAACAATTTGAATGCAAAGAGAATGAGGCTATGTTAACCATTTTAAAGCGAACAGTATGAGACTACGTTAACCATTTTAAAGCGAACAGTATGAGGCTATGTTAACAATTTGAACGCAAACATTATGAGGCTACGTTAACCATTGGAAAGTGAACGGTATGAGGCAATGTTATCCATTGTAAAGTGAACAACATATGGCTACGTTAACCATTTTAAAGCGAACAGTATGAAGCTACGTAAGCCATTAAAAGCGAACAGTATGAGGCTATGTTAACTATTTTAAAATGTACAGTGTGAGGCTACCGTTAACCATTTTAAATGAACAGTATGAGGCTATGTTAACCATTTGACAGAAAACAATGTGAGGCTATGTTAACAATTTGAATGCAAAGAGATTGAGGCTATGTTAACTATTTTAAAGCAAACAGTATGAGACTACGTTAACCATCTTAAAGCGAACAGTATGAGGCTATGTTAACCATTTGACAGAAAATAATGTGAGGCTATGTTAGCAATTTGAATGCAAAGAGAATGAGGCTATGTTAACCATTGTAAAGTGAACAATATAAGGCTACGTTAACCATTTTAAATGAACAGTATGAGGCTATGTTAACCATTTGACAGAAAATAATGTGCACCTATGTTAACAATTTGAATGCAAAGAGAATGAGGCTATGTTAACCATTTTAAAGCGAACAGTATGAGACTACGTTAACCATTTGAAAGCAAACAGTATGAGACTACGTTAACCATTTTAAAGCGAATAGTATAAGGCAATGTTAACCATTTGAAAGGGAACAGTATGAGGAATGTTTACCATTTCCTAAAGGCCTTAGACCGGGAATGTTTAGTGAAGCAGTCGTAAGTCGTTTCTTATAACATTGACATTTATTGTCAGTGTTAGTAACGAGACATGTTCTTACGATAGACTTCTGTACCATTACTGTACTTTTCCTTCCCCCTCACCCTGCAATCTATTTCAAGAGCACCAGCCTCCTTCATATTTATATCCATGTTGAATAATTGAAGCAGGGGATAAAAGATAACTCATCTCTTTGCCGGTCTCTTTACAACTCTCTGGCTATTCCAGTGAACCCTGCACCATCTTAAGAAAGAGAAGTACATCTTAAGGCATGTAACAGATTGCACAATTCAACACACGTTCTAGAATCTAACTATGTCAAAAATATGTCTGACAAAATTAAATAGACTCTAGAAATGCCAACGTGAAGATTGCTCGTATCATTTTATTTTTTCAACCTTGATGATATTGCATACATGTCAACGGGGAGTGCAGAACATAGCAGGTTGGCGGCACAGGAATGCACCTGGGGGACGCCATAGACAGATGAATATTTCCAATGGGCAAACATCAAAGGCTTAAGAGCACCGAAATAAGACAACTACTTCTACAGTTGAAAGGAAGGGGGAGGGGTTGCAAAGAGGGAACTGGAGAGAGACAGACGTCCCACGTGGAAGGCATCAGATAACCAGAATAACATAAGATCACTGTGTATACACAAAAGAAATGCTCAAATATTCCACACACAAAAAACAACAAGTGAACATTTAGTAATTTACACTTGTAATTATACACAAACTTACAATTGGTCTCTTTGATCTTCTATGCTCCACTTCGCACAAAAGCAGCACACTGACACATTCAAATCAATACAAACAAAACAATTGTAGGCAAAACAGTGCTAGGATGAATCATAGATTATTCTAAATGGTCAATGAACATTATGGTCATATGTATGTCCTTCTTAGGATCATTACCCAACTGTTGACCATAGATTAATACTGTATACAGGCATCAGGACTGTATGTTGGAGCCTTGCCACACTATGTCAAGGCACACTTCAGCATACAAACCAGGAGGCTGTAAAGAAACCTTTCGGAAGTACGTTTTCTTCTCTAAACAATATTTCAAAATTAGGAGCTAAAAACAATTAAAACAAACAACTTGACATTTAACAAGCACGTTATTTGCTCTTTAATACTAGCACACATTATGAAAGTCCACATAAATAGTCTTCAGTGCATGCTTTCTGTCACTAAGCAACTTGTCAGAATGGAGTCCATACCCCTCGTTTTAGTGTCATGGGGCTCAACTGACTTAAACTCTGAAACCCTGTTTCCAAGACAAGGCAAACATCTCATTCTTCTCAGACAAAAATAAAACATATTTGGTGTGAACCCAAATAAATAAAGAAGTAAAAGACATACATTATGACAGGGAGTTAATGTCATTTAGACTGAATAGGGCTCCTCTCCAGTTTTTAGGTTCACAGGACCTTTCCGGGACTTTCCCTTCATGCACTAGGAAACGCGTGTACAAGGCTGCCTTATGACCAGAATAAGGGAAGTAACGCAGCTAATCTCAGAGACTTGTACACTTCTGGGAGTTTCAGTAGTGTTGTAACATAATGACAAACTGCTCCGGCTGCTAGTATTGTCAGTGGTAATGTCAGCGTACCTCTGCTTGTTAAGACTATCATCCACACCTGATGAAAGGTTTTATATCTTATTTTATATATATATGTATATATATCTGTGAGTCTGTTAACAGGATAACCACTAGATTCTCACAAGCTGAAGCTCCTGTGGTGCTGCTTCAGGAACTGCTGTTGGCGCTCCATCTGGCCGTCACTTCTTTCCCGGATCCTCCCCCCGGCCCCCTCCTCCCGCTCCTCGGAATCCTCCCCGGGAAGGCTGCCGACGTCGCTGAGGTCCCCGAGGTGTCCGATGGAGTCACATTTCTGCAGGTCGGAGGCGATGGTCTGCAGGCTGAGGACAGAGAGGGAGTCTGACCCTGCTCTCTCTCCGTGTGTTTCGGGCCTCTCTCGCCCGCCCTCCTTCTCCCTGCCCTCCTTCTCCCTGCCCTCCTTCTCCCTGCCCTCCTTCTCCCTGCACGTCTCCACCAGCCGATCCGTGTGATCTGCAGCGCCGCTTCCCTCCACCCTGTCAGTCTCCACCGCTTCTCCTCCGCGGAGCCCGCCCCCGGTGACGCACGCCCCACCGTCCGACTCCGCCCCAATGGGAGGACTCCGCCCGCAGCAGGCCGCGGTTGCTCCGCCTTTAGCATGGTCTCTCTGAGCGTGGATGGCCTCGCTGATTTGCTCCAGGTTGCGCAGGGCGACGGAGTAGCGGTTCTTCACTTTGGCCACGTGCTCTTCCAGCTCCATCACTTTACTTTTATGCTCCTAGAGGAAGATATCCCAAATAAAAGTTTGAGCAAGTAACACCTTTAATTCCTCGTTGGTTTTAGACCAAAAAAGGAATGATAACCAAAAGAAACCATGACTGCTGTTAGGATTTATTGTCAACAGCGACCCCTTGAAACTGCATTATTTGTAAAAAAAAAAAAAAAACACATTTAGTCATCTCCAAAGTTATTGGCACTCATTGATAAAGATGATAAAAAGGGCTGTATAAAATAAACACGGGCAATCAGGATTGGAAACCCCTGGTCTAATTGAAAGGGTGGCCAAACACTGTGTGTAAGCTTCTGGATCTTGCTCCCGGGTTTGCTAAACAGCACTGGCACTTTGATTAGTACCATTTGGGAGCTTTTTGGCCACAAACATCAGCTTTGGGTTTGACATCAAAAGTAGGATGTTTGTGCAGAAAAGAACATTATACCTACTGTACAATATGATGGTGGATCTTAGATGTTATGGCACTGTTTTGCTTCTGCAGGTCCTGGGGTGCTTGTTAAGATTCAACAGCATCATGGATTCTACCAAATACCAGGACATTTTAGCAAAAACACCAGCTGCTTTTTAGAGGCTGCAACTGCAAGTGGATCTTTTAGCAAGGTAATGACCCCAAGCAAACATCAAAATCCACAAACAAAAGTTTTTTTTTTTACAGCTTTTGTTTTTTTAGGGTCATCTTATCAATGGTGCCAATCATTATGGAGGTGACTGTTTGTACCTCCAGTATGTAGTTGAACTGGGCCTTTAGCTCAAAGTAAGGCTTGGACTTGACGATTGCCCTCTTCAGGGATTTCTGCAGGGTCTGGACACGAGCCTCAGCGGTCTGGCAGGAGTGGGTGACACGCATGTGCTCCCGCTCGCTGCGCAAACGCTCCTCCTCTGCCTCGTTCACCTTGAAGACCACGACACAAAGTTTGGTCCTGAAAACATCTCAGCACCGATCAACCCAACAACCAGAACGACCCAAATGACACAAGGCCATTATAAGCAGCGTTGAAGCACGCATCAAGATGTAGATATTACAAAATGGAACATAGGGACCTTTGATTAGAAAAACGTATGAATGTATACGATTAGTTTAAAAGAAATAAGACAATTTGATGCATTAACATTTCAGAAAGAAAAGAGACATTCTAAAGAATGTTTCTGATGGACTTAAGGAGCTTGGCCTCTCTGACCTTGACCTGTCTGTGAACTGTCTGGGTGGATGTGTTTTAGGTGGCTGATGAGGTGGCTGGATATCTATACAACTAGATTAAAGGGGCAGTGTAGGTTATGTTTTATCCCCTCCCATACAAGTTACTTTTTTTCATTTTTTTGTGCTACTTAAATGGTTCCAATCATAACGATTGGGTTTTTTCTAGAGCTTCTTTTGCTGTGAAACTATGCATGGAGCGGAGAGAGTTCTAGATATACAATTATCATTATTAGTTCTACACTGAAGGAGAGGACGCATCATTTGTTCTAAAAGACCAATTTGACAAGACAAAGTTATTTTTTGTCCTCATGTTCCTTCAGTCAATGTTGTCCTAATGAAACATTTTAATGGGGGATTGATTCTTGGTTTCCTTGACTGAAGGTACATCCCTACTGGTTATATCATGGAATAGCTAGCACCGTTCACAACAAACAAGGCTAACTGGAAATGATTGAAAACAAGTTTAGTCATGAGGGAACATGACATGACAAGTTCAGTCATGAGGGAACATGCTCCCGGATCGTTCCCGGTAAACAACAATGTGTTTGTACTGGAAAAAGTATATACTCAAAACAATCCCATTTGTCATATTGACGCATTAATAGCAAGTACCTTGGAAGTAGCATGGTTGAGCATCTCCTGCCAAGTTGGGTCCAGGGTGTTCCTGCCGTCGGCCATGAGACCCTGCTCTGCCACATACACCATCTCCCTGGCAGCAGTGTGCATGGAGACTGCCCTCTCGTAACTCAGCGCTGCCTTCTGAGTCTCCTGCTGAGCCTGTTTTTTGTAAACAGGCCGTATCAATACAGCAACCAATTAAATAGTACTTTGTTTGAGAACAGAGGGACGTGCGGGTGAATGGAAAACACCACAACCTCAAATACCAACCTGTTTTGACCTGGCAACAGAGGTTACAATAACACAGAAATTGTCATTTAGCACAAAAATGTATATTCTTGCTGCATGTCATATGTACAAAAATGCCTAAAATGACTAAAATGACTAATTTTGTGCTTCAGTTGCAATTCTCTACAGAGAGAAAAGGTTTTCTTGGTTTAGACCAATAAAACCTTGGTCTAAACCTTTTACATGCAAGCTTTAATAACTAAACACTAGAGGCAGTCATTTTCTCTGACTTTTCTGCTTGGTGAATCACTGATCGATCTCAAAGCACATTTTATTTTTCTTAAAAGAAAGCATTACAAAGAATGTAGCAATTACATTTTCTAGGATACTTTCCTTTTAAATCATCATCTTCAACAGAAAGACGTTGTTAAGGCTAAAATATTTGTGTCCGAATATTTACATTAATTTAAAGTAATTGCATTCTTTATTGATAGTTATTTACTATTGAAACAAAAACAAACTGATGTATTGCAATATGAAACGCACATTTATGACGGCTCATGCCATCCCTGAGCTACAAACATGATGTTCTACGAAGTGAACAAGCAGCAGTACCTCTTTGGCCAGGCGACGAGCCTCATAGTAAGGCCGGGCCTTCTCAATGCAAGTACCAAGCTGGGAGCTGTGGGCGTTAAGCTTTCTGGCCGAGTCTGTTAGGATCCTCCTGTAACCCGATCTGGCCTCCTACACACAAAAACAACATTTCCAAATCAGATTGCATTGTAATGAGATTTCATGCTCATCCGCAGGACATTTTCCAGATTAACAACGGATTAAAGCGTGTAATGGGAATAGCATGGGAAAATATGAGACGATTGACTCTTCAGGAAACGTCATCTTCACAGAAGGTGGGTGATGTATCGGCCCACATTCATCATGGGAGAGGTGATGATATCCACTTACATCCAAGTGCAGTTCCAGTTGGTTGATCTCTGCACTCGCCTCATTGAGATGTTCCAACTCCTCCTGGAAACAGACACGAGGGAGAAAAACAGACGGATCATTTGATTGGTTCATTCATAACCACACTTTTTTGACAGTAGGCACCGCTGCTACCATTTGTGGATTATTAATTGATCGTTGCACCATGATATCAGGAAGAGTGTTGTCACTTGCATGTGCGAAAAGATTGGTGTTGTTTTTGTAAAATTGGCTATGGACTAAGTGAAACATAACTCTGCTGTATAATCTACAGTAGGCTAATTTGGACCCGCCAAGAAAAATGACAGCACTGAATCAGCACATAAATAGAACTCATTGTGTAAATCTTTAGCTATGTAGCCAAGATTAGGATATCCCATTGAGATTACATTTTTTCCTAACCTGAATTCTGGGATCCAATTCCTCTTCATATGGGCTGTGTAGTTCACCTTTTTTCTCTTTCTCTATCAACTCTTCTCCATCACAGGTACCTTTTCCTTTGAGCATCATTTCAGCTCCATCTTCATTAATCTCCTTGTCATTTGGTTCCCTGCCCTTCGCCTCAGCATCCTCACCAAGGGTCTCTTCCCTCCATTCGACCACTTCTGGGTCTCCGGAGCCGGCTGGGCTCTCACGCAAATCAACTGGCTCCATTCCAGGCCCGTAACGAATTCCGCTAGCGAAACTTGGCTAACCAGTATGCTACAGTGGATAATAGATTTTTTTATCTTTATTCAGTTCTTAGTCCGCTGGCTAACGGTAGCTGTATATGATTCTATCGAGTTAGAAAACTGCGCTTGATCGGGCGGAATTTGGTAACATTTAAATTAAAAGCAGCAATACAATTAGTGTATCATTCAATCCAGGCACTAGCTAGCCACAGAAGACTGACAAGCTAGCCTAACAACATTACCCATCTTAACTAATGCAGATGACGTTGCATTAAAGCACATTTATTTAAAAGGTAATCTACTTCAGATAAAGTTTACTTTAAAGTACTGCAAAATTCGATAGAAGTATTATGTCTTCTCATTACTCGTAGTCTTTCCTCCATCTCCACGAACTAGCGTTCACCCACTTGCTCGGCTCTAATCTCCGCTCCGTACTAGCCATGAGGTAAATAAAGAACGCTTACTACGTCAATTGGATTGGAACTTTCCGGTATTCGTAGACACATCGACTTTACGTCTTTATTCTGCGTAGCCAATACATTGTTTGTGTGTGTGTGTGTGTGTGTGTGTATATATATATATATATATATATATATATATATCGGAAATGTATATCTCGATAACAACCGAAATAATGCATTTCTGTTTTGCCAGATATTGAGGTAACTTCTTATAAACATGCCTATTTGTTATTTACGTTTTACCGGAACTTTGGAAACGTGGACATCAAATACCTGTATAATTCAGAAACAAACGAGTTGATTGGTAGAATTTAATTACAAATGAATAACATACTGACTGTGTGTCTTGCATTTGCAAAATGATATTCTTCAGTATGAATCTCTTTGGGGAACATATGTACACAATACAGCCATTTCAAAACATTATTACCAAATTCCTCCTTACTCTAAAAGATTATTTTTTGTGGTCACCATCGCTGACCACAAAACAGATTATAATAAACAAATATTCGATATAATAGCTCCCGTTAGTTTAAAATAATTTTCAAATTATTTAATAGAAGTTGTCCATGATTATAGAATACAAAAATACAACTCTGAAATAATACAATTTCTATCCAGCCCACTATCCCAACTCTACTTTGTAAAAATACATCTCTTGGAATGAGAATGAAAAAAACCTGAGCAGTATCGGGAAAAAAACAGAAGTTGAGGAGAAGAAACAGAGGCATCGGTTATAATTACCTCAATGTAGTTTAAAGCTATATATTATGTCCACATCTAGCATTCCCTCACAATCATACAGTGTTGTGAGGAATCAAGTAGACCCTCCTATGAAGTTGTATTTATGTGTAGTGGGACATATTTATCCTTATTTCAACACTATAGACAGAAAAATGAATTCAAAAAAAGAATAACACAGACAAACCACACTTTTCTGCAATCATTTAAGTAATTAAAATAAAATAAGACATTTCCTTCTGGGGAATAGATAGAACACCCCACATTTATCATCCCATCCAATGGTAAAACCTTTAATCTGCTTCACCAAAACCGGTGCGAATGATTTAAAAAAGCAAGAGAGTAAATAGGAAGGTCCAGCCTTACATCAGAAACTTGCTTTAGTTTGGTTTTGACCATATTTGTGGGTGGTGACATATCGGAACAACGTCAAAATAGTTCTCCGAGGTGCTAAAAAGAAAGATTGTTGATGCCCATGGTAGCAATTTCAATAATTTCACTGGACAACATAAAATATACACATTCCAAATTTCCAGAAAATTCTAAGTATAGGAGATCCCACCGAATTCTGCCCAAGATGTTCAACATATAGTCTCTAAGACTACCAGGGTCCCTTTAATAAAATAATAATAAGAATACTTTTCTCCCCATAGGCTTCTTTTTGAGCCTTGTTTTTGTCAAATTTAATTATATAAATGACTGCAAATGTAATTCAATTGTTTTGCGTTCAATTAGGTTAAATGTATCTGTCAATAGTATCCAAAGGAGGATTAAATATCCATGTGTCATAATATACAACAATTTCCAGGGGATGTACTTACTGGTCTCATAACATTGTAAGTCAAACAACAGCCCTAGATGAAATCTGAAGACCCCTTTCCTCATCAGTCCATGGTGTTGGTCATCAACTCCAGGTGGGGTCGTATTTGCTCCATCCTGGAGGGGGGGCCAAGAAGACTCTCGTTCCCTTTGACAGAAAACTGACCACTCCCCGGTACCCCGCCCGGGGGACCCCAGACTTCAAATCTTCCATCACCCCAAGGTTTTTAGCCAACATTTTAAAACTTTCTTTGCTTGAGTACTGCAAACGAAAGGGCCCTGGTCCTTTCAACTGTCCCTGCTGAATCTCTTCATATCGGACCAAAGGCACACCGTAAACCTGCTTTTCAAAGATCTCCTTGTATTTCTCTTCCTTCAAATAAGACAGATCCAGTTTGGAAAAAGGCACAAATTCACTGTTTAGTTTTATGTAACGCAAGTATTTGTCATAAAATTGGCCCAGGCTTACACCTTTCCTTCCAAAGGTTAAAGTTCTGGATATTTCGGGTCGAATGCAGGATCTGTCTTTGCGCTGCTCTGGCTGACGCAGCCAATCATCCCAGAATGCCCCAGGCCACTTGGGCTCCAGCTCCTCCCAGAGTTCCTTGAGAAGCATCCACCCCAGCCCTGGGAAAAAGTCTGTCCTGTACAGAAGGTCCGCTTTACCAGGGTCAACGTAGCCCTCCCGGCCGTTATCATTCCAGGCAGACACACACCACAGAGAACGCTCAGACTTCAAGATTGGATGAAGGGATCTGAAGTATTCAAAGAAGTCTGGCGCCACCTAGTGTGAGAAACAGAATGATTATACCTCTGTGCTTCAACAGAAAAAGTTGAGACATTAACATTAAATGTTTCAACAATAATCAAAGCAACCTTACTTCATAATGTTATGTATATTCAAATTCAGTAGAAAGTAATAATATGATTACCTCCAAATCATCCTCCACTATAACAACAGCAGAATGGGAGAGTGAGTGGAACACTTGATTCAGAGCCCAGTGATAGTGCCTGGAGATTTTGTAGTAGCCCGGAAATTTCTTGTGTTCTGGTTTCACAGAGATATCAGACTGGTCTGGCTGTTCCAGGTGTTTTACCTGACTGCCGTATGAACCAATAACCTGTGCAGTCTCAGCATGGCCACAGTCCTGACTGACAATGATTGGGTAGAGTTCGGCTGAGGGGCGGTACTCTATTAGTTTGTCCAGGCAGCGTTTAATGCTGACTCTGTTACAGGCTATAACCAAGATAGGAATTGCCACTTGAGCGGGGGCCCCTCTGCTCACACCAGTGTTGTTGGCTTGTTCCCATTGTGACTGATGACCCTGTATCTGTAGGAGGATTTTTCTCTGCTTTTCCAGCTCTGCCTCAAAAGCTTCTGCCATATGGATCACATCCCTAGCCAAATCAACCCCTCCTCTTTTTCCAGCCAGCTCCCTCCCCTCTCGACTAGACAGGGGTCGGCCCCACAAATATAGCACCAAAATTGCATTCCAGGCAACAAACAGAAAAGCACCACAAAGAATGGCAGAACCTCTCTTACGGAGCATGGCCCAACCGCTTTGGAGGAAAAGGAATATTGTTTGTAAAAAATAATGTACCAAAGGAATCCTAAAAGCAAAAATAACATCTAGAGAGGTCTCCAGGTACGGTTAAATCGTCTTGTAATAATGTAAGGAACACATTTCCAGGTAAACAGAATGAGGTAAAGACAGTCAAAAAAATACAAAGAGAATGTATAAGGTATGAGGGAGCTGGATTCATCATGGACAGGAGAATTTAGGCAGGTTGTTTTGTAAAAGCACTTTGTGACAACAGCTGATGTGAAAGGGGCTTTATAAAAAAAATTCATTGATTGAGGAGAAAGGTAAGCTGGTGGATATAAAGCAACTGGTATTCAATTAATACCTCCCATGTCAATCTGAAATTATAAAATGTACAAGGGGTAAGGTTAAAAACATACATCATCGTCCATATTTTATCAAGTATCAGATAAAAAGTATAGGCCCAATTGTTAGCGAAAGCCAAACTGGAAAGGTGACATTCACCGGATAATCGATTTTTATATCACCTGTAGCTAATCCCGTGACCCATCGCCCAAATATGAGAGTTAATGTATTGTAAAACATATATTATTTGAAACCTTTAGCTCGACCAAATTGTTTACCAACTCACATGGCTATTTACAATAAACATTTCAATCTCAGAAATTAGCACTTACCTCCAGTTTAAAAAAACACATGGTGTGTCTGTTGCCATATATTACATCGCTTATCCAATGTCATTAATAACAATTTGACGAAACGAAGCAGTGATAAGCAATTCTGTATCGTTGTCACATTTTTATTTTCAATTGTTTTCCTATAAAATCAACTTCGTTTCGATAGTTTCCTTCTTGACATTTGTTTTCAAGACACAAGAGTGCTGACTTCCGGATAGCAAATTTTCCCCGGAAGTCCCGCCTAAACTGTCATTTCTGCAGTCTGCACATAGTAGGGTGGGTATTCATAATTGCCCTTCATAACTGTTTCACACCGTAAACTTAGACTTATTGTACGTGAAAACAATTTTCATAGCTGCACATTGTTAAAATCATCCTTTAAATGAAGTATTTATCTTGAGGAAGGGCTTTAATACTAAAGGATTTACTTGCCATTTCATGTAACTCATGAAAAGTACAATAACTGATCATCTTATATTATTGTAGCGACCCGCACAGGCAGCTGGGGGTTCTAGGTTAGACTGTTACCTGTATGTCTGTCAAACAGCTGTCTGCCAATCCCCAGGATGCCTGGTAGGTGCGGAGGCCGGTGATTGGCTGAGAGCCTTGGTGGGGGGTTGGCCAGGGGAATAGTTGGGGTGATGAGACCAGGTTGGGTTTGGCGCTCTTTCTCTTTCGCCCGGGGTTTTCATGTTAGCAGGTTTAACGTTAGTGTGTTGGTTGTGTTTTGTTTGGCGTGGGCTACGGCCAGACAGTAGCCGGTGTTAGGTACGAATAAACCGTTGGTTCTCCTTCTCCTGGACAATTGATCCTTTCCGCGTAGCCAGGTCATTACATTATCATGATAATTTTTATTAGATACTAAATTCTAAACGTCAAAATATAATGTATCCTGAATAAAAATGCCACTAGAGTAAACAGAAAACATGCTATTGTGCATTATGCAACAGGGGCACAACTTACATAAGCAGGCTATCATAGACTAATTAGTTTTTTTCTTTAATAGGTGTATGCCAATGTTATTAAGGGTTTCAAATAATTGTATTTCAACCAGTCAGGCCAGTTCTAAAACTTGAAAGTAGACCAATTTAGTCAAACATGAATTTGCACATCATAGAGTTAATATAACTATTATTTCATGTAGGCTAAAGAATAAAATATAAATGTGAAATTAGTTTATACCTTGTAATTATCGGAGCTAACAACAGATGTGTGGGTTTCATGTAAAGTGACAGAGTGAAAAAGACTGTAACGAGATGTCATGAAGCTCTCTCTAGTTCAGACACGTGATATTTTGAAATGTGTGACAATCCTTCTACTAAACAAAGTACTTTAGAAACATTAAAGCGGCAAGTGGCTGCTGGTTTTCACATTGAATATTTCAACATGATAGACGACCCCCGTGGACACACGTGTGTCAAGCCCTGACACCTGAGCTTCATTGTACAGTAAATTGAGGAATGTCAAGACTCTTAGTCTACCGGACCTTCTTTCTGTCCATTTAATTAAACCTTGCAAATGTTAACAAAATACATTCTAGTTTAATACGTATTGTTTTGAACATGACTTGGCATTTCACCAGGACACAGCACAGGGATGTTTGATGATTCAGGTGTGTGGTAGAGGCTTTTAATGAACATGCCCTGCAGTTCTTCAGTCACCTGTATCTTCCTGAGATGCTTTTAACTCCAATCACATGTGTGGGTTGTGCTTCCATACATGCCTGATTATTTGGTTGATTACCTACATACATATATATATATATATATACATATATAAATAGGGTAAAAATAAGCATCTGATTTTCAGAAAAGACTACAGTTTGCATGGAAGAAGGATTATGTTTCCCAATATTGTGCAAAGTTTGCATATACATTAAAAACCTCAGGGTACATTTCTTTGATTTTATCCCAAAATGTTTATAATGGCTAGCATTGTCATATACATTCATTCAATAAGACAATGAGACAGACCAAGCTGAGAGCAGTGTCTGTAAGGGACAGCTTTGTTGCAATCAGTCATCAGAGGGAATTGGGTAATTTAAAAAAACTTGTTATTGTGCCCTGACGCATAAGCACCTGTCTAGGAAATCTTTGGTTAACAGACATTCTATACTGATTCGTACATTCTCGTATTATTTCTTGTGCAGACGTACATCTCGGGTGTAAATGCTGCAAAGGTTTTTAAAACATCTAGTGGTCCATGAAAAACTCACCTTGATGTTAATCTAATGCTCCGATGCTCGACACGTCAACAAGTACAACTCCCCAAGACAGCCCAGGACACTGTCCCAAAATGGCATTTATATTTTGCAATAATAAGAAAAATACAATCAAGTAGTCTTGTAACCATTCTCAATCACTCCGTTTTATAAATGAATTCACTATTTAAAAAAATACACAAAAAATTGATCAGCCGATCTGGAATACTGGGAAAATGCCAGATAGGCTAGTGCATTTTTCATAAAAGTGAGCCTGTCTAACTTTATTGTATTGTTTTTCAACAAATTGGGCCAGTGTATAAGGAAAGTCAGGGGCTATTTCTGTCCCAGTCCATCTCTGACCCCAGCAATAGCTGTCCCATTCACATTATGGTTGTATACATATGGTTCATCTTGCGTACAATGTAGAATATACATTTAGATAACTATTGCATCACTTTACCCATTAGCCCTGCTTGTGCATCAGTCCAGTCAAACCACCTGCTATTACGTTTCCTCAGTTAGTTCCTTACAGCAAGTTATTTGTGGATCCCAGTTGACTGTACTTTCAGGGTAACCTTAATTTTCAGTTAGTTCATATTTACTTTGCAAATGTGTTTTAGTAAAGACAATCCACCCACCACAACAGGAGACGTCTGACCAGCCGAAGTGACCGGCCGAGGGATTCTCTCTTCCTCTGGTCTTACTTCACCATTCTCTTTCTTGGTGGCGTTTTTAACCTCGGGTTTGACGTTGGATGGTCGTCTTGATCCGTGGCCTCCATCGGCACCCTGTCTCTCCCACTCGTCGTTCATGGTAAAGGCAGGTGGACGTGCTGGTGTATCGCTTGGTGGCTGTGATGGCTGTGGTTGGAGGAAGAGTTACGTCTGGGAGATTCTAGTTCATTCTCTCC
>JACXGK010005995.1:0-30497 GCA_016801125.1 Novumbra hubbsi
GGGGGGGGGGGGGGGGGGGGGGGGGGGGGGGGGGGGGGGGGGTGGAGTCAGACAGTAAATTGACATCCACAGGAAGCTGAGGCCAAAACAATTTCATGACAAGGATGTGGACCACACAAAAACTGAGACAACTCTTGAAAGTGGTCCTCTCAGACTCTGAGCACAACGGAGTCCAGATATTCCCAATGACTGAAATATCAGCAAAACCTTAGCCAGTCCTGAACCGAGTCATGCCTGTCGTTTCTTTTTTTAAGGCAACACTAATGAGGAGAGGACAGCAATACCAAAATAAAATGGTATCGATATGCAGAAATGAATAAGAAAATGTTGAGAGTGGAACATAGACCCTCACCTGGGCGTAATCCCTCTCTAGGGCGGCTTTCTTCTGACTATATGTCCTACATAGAAAAAAGGTAAAATCACAATTAAATACAGCATACAATTGCGGGGTAAAACATTATGAATGGACTCTGCAAGAATTCTTTATGCACTTAGTTCATCTCCAGAGCCAGATGTGCCAGCCACTGCTGCCTTTTCGGGATTACCCCAAAATAATTTTGAAAGTGAAGTTGACTTGGTGTTTGACCAAACAATCAGAAATCTATAATAATAGACTGCTGACTTAATTGGGGTAAGGAGTGGGCTTCAGATCATCCTATCAGAATTTAGAGGTGGATGAAAACATCCAGAGTATAACTTATTAATTCTGCCGGACCACAAAAAGGACATTTCTACCGTGGCTACATGAGAGACCCGTTTTAAAAGCTGTAACTTGGTCATTTCAAGATTCACAATTTTTTGTAAGCAACTCAGATTTGCCCTTGTGATGTTGGTAATTGACCTGCTGTCTCCCAGAGCCAGTCCGTCTCCCAGGGCCATGTAGAAAGCAGACTACATTTATTTTATTTGAGATCAAGTCAAAGAACCAAAAGCAAAACCCAAGACACCTTAAACGGATCCATCCACCTCCTACCTCAAGTCCTCCAGAAGATCACACTCTGTATGGTGTTTGATGTGTAGCCTGCTCAGCTGCTCAGCATGAGTATGTTTCAGCTCCTGGGTAACTTTGACCTGCGAAACAAATATGTGAGAACACAGTCAACTCCTGATAACTTAGTCCTCTAAGGAAGTATGTACACCCCCTGACCATATCTGAGCTCCAGAGGGTGCAAACACATTAATAACTTAATTACAACGCTGCATGAGGATAGCTGGGAAATTGCTGATTAAAACATATTTAGGGTGTATAGTAACACCAGAACCTGTTCAGGAACTGAAAAATCCTACTTAAACACTTTTCTGGGGCTCAAGTTTCGGTCACACAATCCTACTCTTTACCCCTGCCACACAGAGGGTGTGCCAAAATCAGTAATTGGTAAAGACATTATGCTTCAATCCAAATGGCTCTGTGAGGCCTTTAGAAGGACTATCCTATGGCTCAGATGGGTAAAACAAACACTTCCAATCAGTTTTGAAGGTAATAATATAGTTGTCTAATGGAAAACTCGCATTGACGTCTGTCCATGACCAAAATATGTTCAAAGAAGTCTCTAAGACCCTGGGGGTAACATTAAAGGTTATACATGCACGTCCTGCCCCTGTCAGAGAGAAACAGCACAAACTTGGCCTACAAGGGAATTTAGGAAGCCTCTGCACAGCTAAACGACACTGAAAATACTTTGGAAGGGGAGGCCATCGTCCATCGTGGCTTCCTGATGTCAATGTTTTGAACCGAACATGGACACATTGCAGTTATTATATGGGCCATCATAAGCAATGGACAATGAACACAATTACATTGTATCCTTGGTCATTTGAATTCTAAGAGATATCCTGATGAGAAGGCTCATTGGTGTGCCAATCATCCACAGCCATCATGTCTTGGCATTATAATGAACAGGCCTGTATCGTGCCAATCGATGTGGTGCTCTGGATCAATGTGTACCACAAAGCTTTTGAGTTCTTCTCAATAGTAAGCAGCTTTGAAGAGGAGTGTTAAGTCAAGTCAAATATATTTATAAAGCACATTTAAAAACTATTAAAGTGCCAGCCCAGCAAAAGTTAAACCATACCTATTACATATAGTGTACTAACAAAAATGTCAGAGGACATGACAGACATAAACTCAACTTCCTACCCATTTGCAGACTCAAATGCTAAAGCAAAAAAGACAGATGTTGCAACTAGTGAAAGACCTAATATATAAAAGGTAGACTGTACCACAACTTTGGAGCAGCAACAGAATGGGCACATTCTCCTTCAAACTATAATCAGGACAGTCGAGCACACAAAAGCAATTGGTTGAAAGACCTAAGGGTGCTTAAGGAAGAGTGGTGGATAAGAAAATCAGATGTATAGCAGGGTGCTGATCCATGTAACATTAGCGTTACAGACCTATGGTTGTTGACTATTACTTCTAAATTAGGGGTAGAAGAAACCACATATGAAAAGTAATAAATCCATGTCACATATGAAGAACAACATTTGGGTTTTCTTTCTGGGTATAATCTTGTCAAAAGAATCTTTTAAAATCAGAGTTTCAAAAGCATGCCAGTTGGCTATTTAGCTTCCAAGTCAAAGCAGGTAAGGCAGCAATTGATTTCAACATTCAGACAAAACATTCTGGACAATATTAACAAAATAACATAATGGTATCATGGTATGGGGAAGATGATGTTACATGGGTAATTCCTGTAATTCTTTTTGATTTTGGTCAATACTCCCGTGATACCTCGTTGCACTTATAAACCCGTTACGGACACAATTAGAAAGTAATGTGGTATAGGATGTCATAAACCACAGCTGTCAACCAATCTGAAATCTGGATTCAAAACATATGATTTATTAGAGACCATATAGCAAATCTAGACCATCACATCACTTTTTACTATTCTATATCCCTTGGTAACCAGTTTATAGAGCAATAAGGCATCTTGGGGGTTTGTGACATATTGTCAATATACCACGGTTAAGTGCTGTGGCTGGATGATGTTCGGTGCCTAAGAAAAGCTATTAGGGAATGTTTACATGAGGCTAGATTTCTATAGCTCCATACGACACCTTTCGAGGTAGTGTGCACCACATTTTCTTTTAAAATTAGCTTTCGTAAAAAATCGAGGTGACATCTTTAAACAACATACCAAGTATTTCGTTTTTGAACCACCTATCATCAGTGCGGTCTATTTCCAGCAGCCATTTACAACATCAGGCAATGTACATTGCCTGTGTACATTGCATGTACATCCCATCTATCAAAACAACAGATCAAAGGAGTCGTATTGGCAGCTCTAAAAGCACAACTCTCTAATGAGACAACTTATTATGACAGTAATTATTTACCTAACTTAAAAATAATAAAGCACTTAAGGAATTTATTTAAAATTCCAGCAATGTCACAACCTTGAACAGACCACAATAAATGTATAATTGTTTCAAAGACTACAAGCATCTGTGCAAACACAGCTTTGAATACTGTCAGGTAAACTATCCACATTACAACCTCAATATAATCTCACAATTTCAGCAAATTTATACTTTCTGTCAACGGATCAGATCAATTGACCAGAGTTGTGAGTGTAGACCTAAGAAATAGGGACTTGTTTTCTCATTTCAAGGTCTATGACGCTGTTGACCATGTAGGTGATAACACTAACCCTATTCTCTTGTATTCACTTACATGCATTCTAGCTCCAGCAAGAACACACACTTATGCAAGTTGTGTGTTTGAGCTTTACGTAGGACAGCCACTGTATGTAGACAAACACAAGGCAATGTAAACAAACACTTTATAGACTCAAAACATGCTTAAAAATAACTACCAGTCCTTACATCCATACCGCACAGAAAAGAGTTGGGTTGATGTCAAAGTCTGAAAAACTAGTTGTGAAACATTTAGTGTCAGCCTAGGGCTGGAAACTGAAGAAACAGAGGTGTGGCAGACTATCTACAGAAATGGCACAACATCATTTCTTAATAGTTTCACTACATGTGTGATAAATCAATTAATAAGGTTGAACAAACCACGTTTTTCCCAGTTAAAGAGCAAGCTGTATTACATTTTCTTCTGATATTTGACCAGCTTGGAAACTTGGAAAGTAACCAAATGGTCATATGTCATGACTCAACACACCAAAATTAACCTCTCCAATGTTTTAACTTCAAAAGTAGACTAACTAAATCGCTTTGCAGTGGAGCACAGACCAAGCAGTTTTAAGTGACCTTAACTGACACATTGCGCAATATTTGACAGGAGCATCAGTGTGGGCCATAGACCCGCTAACACAACTCTCCCCATTAGAAGTTTGAGTACACTAATAGTCCAACATGACCATGGAATGACAGAATGTCAATATTTTTAGAATGAGTCAAATCAGTTTTACAGATTAGTATTAGTATTTAGGAATATGTTCCTATCTGAAATTAAAGTACTTAAAACAAAAATATACCAAAGAGTGCTAAAATTACACAACAAATATAAATATGTAGTCTGCTTTCATTTATTGATCACTAAACTGAAAGTATTCACTCCATATTACAACAGTGATTTTAAATTCGAATTAAAAGGTTAACCTGTATGTCAAGGGCCAACTTTAAATAAATGTACCGCAAAACGTAATAGAACCAACAAACAAAATCTGTGCATAAATGCTGCACATACATTTACAAGCCTGCCATCAGATAAAACCATGTAGACTTGCTATGTAGACTTCTAATTGGCCACTGGCTTAGGTCATTATCCAAGTGATCTGGTCTCAGGACTAGTGATTGGATGTTTGGTCAAAGAGGAAACTGTTAACTCTGAAACTACACTCATTACCTTCACAGGCAACCATCAGAAGAGCCTTATGCATGTAGACTAATTCTCTCTAAAGGTCAACAGGAACATGCATTAGTTGGTGTGTGTTGTACAGTTGGTTCTACTGTATTTTGTGGTTTAGCTACCATTTCAGAATGACTTGACGACTAAAGTGAAATTATACTATTATCTTAATGATCGTTTTAGATCGTTAAAGGGAAATGTATAACAAGGCTAAAATAACAAGGCAAAAATAATACAACTATAATCTAATTAGTAACAGTATGAATGTGGATAATGTGAAGATCTACTATTGGTGCTACACAGTGACATACTGAAGATGCCTTCTGAGGTAACAGAAGTTCCCTTCTTGATTAACAAAATAATTACATTTTCCAACATCAGCGTCCATTGTAAAGCTAACCCTACAATGGTAATAATGACCATACTCCACCCTCTATCAAGTTGTATTCATTACAAGTAATTAAAAAATATTACGCAATTGAGCTTAGAAGCGCCAAATGGTCAGCACCTAAAATCACAGAAAGAAATACATTTATATAGTTATGTGGGAAATTCAGGAATTTATATTTAGAACTTATTTCTGCTTAAAATGTATTCAAGCAGAGTATTTGACTACAAAAGCAGATCTTAGTACTACATCAATAACGGCTAATCCCTTGGCTGTGAAACCACTCTAGTGTCTCCAGGAAGAGTGGGATGTCCCAAAAAAAAGAATCCATGCAAGTGTAGCAATAGTATTAATGTAAGCAACAACCTAATTTGTATTATACAAAACGTGCCATATACTTAAATTATACTTTATTTCAACATTGCATATCTGATCTGAAAGATTACATTAAAGGTTGTAGATCAAAGGCATGAATCTCCATTAGATGCCAGACAATTAAGTTCAAACAGTCTGACTTTGTAACATTTCTGTCATTCCATATCACTGTTATAAAACAATAATAGAAGGATGATAGGGTAATCCTCCTCAGGTTATTACATGACCAAGATTCTCAATATCCTCTTTAACATCTACTGAAAAGATCCCAAAATGTAAACAGTAAATTGCAGACGGTCTTACCTAGAATTACTATACAAAAGGTAGAAACATGTATAACACAGGATCACATCTTTACTAATCATATACATCTAGGCTATGATTTAATTTTTTTGCCAGTTCAGTACAGTATACCAGAACCCAGTAAAAACTGTAATGGTGATTGACTGAAACCATTGTTGTATGCAGTAGCATACAGCAAATTTGAAAAAAGTAATTGCAAAACTAGCACATATTAGGGGGTTCTGAGGTTTGTGGTATTTGACCAACATATAACAGCTAAAGGCTGCATCCAAGCAATTTGTGCTGTGTTTCAGTCACTTAATAATTCAAAATGTAAAAACAAAATAACTAATTATGAGGACCTATATGATCATTACTTCGGGGAACTCTGAATTATCTTAAATGTGTTTTCCTAAACTTAAAAAAGACAAATGATACCTGGAGAACAAAATATAAATGTTCATATTAGTTGATGAAGGGGCCTTTCTTTTAAATATGTTAAAAGACTACAGAGACAATGTTTTATGGTCATCTAATGTGAAATTTAAAAGAATACTGTGTAACTACAATCAAGTGATGTAACAGGTTTTGTGGACTTGAGTTGAGGATACAACAATCGAATTCCCTCCTTTACTGTTATTACAGCTTGCTGTGAAATTTTGGTTAAACATTTTAACAAATAGGAAAGCTAACCCTACACGTTGGTTAAGATTAATCAACGAATATACATGCTAATATTGATATATAATTCATCATATATAAAAACGTTTCATTTCAATATCCTTATTTGTCACAGAGCTATCACTGGCAATTTAATAGTTTTGGACAATTCAGCAATCAGTAGGCTAATAACCGGGTTTAATAGAACTTATGCAAAAGCAATACGTGTCGAATTTAATAAATAGTGTTTCTGCGACATGATACCACAACAGAAATCGCATTACAAAAATTGTTTTGCTGTTCTGCTTAAATTTGTTTGCCGTACTCTTTACACAGGTACGCAACCATCCGGAAATCACCCAAACCCAATACTTTCACAATGCAAATGTTTCATAGTTTGTGATCCACTCAAAAGCTACAGTGTAACATATTTGAAACCGTGTGAGAAAATGTGTTTCTTGAATTGGGTAGCCTCTAGCCTACACATGACATTTGGGCTATGTTAGAACATTCAACAAAAAGTTATATGATGTAGCTTACACAACTCGTTTACAACAGTTTATCAAAAAACAACATAGTACGGACGTGGTTGGCGGATTTACAACAAAGCGTGCATCTCCTCACAATTAAATATGCAACATTCGACGAAACATTTGCAGAGGAAAGTTAAAACAGGACATCTCACCTTTCTCGGCGGAGGCTGCATGTTTGATGTTTTAGTTTTTTACATGAAAACAAAATCCTAACAATATCGGAGTTAATCCAGGCAGATCCGTGCAAAACTTTCGATTGTATGTAAACTGAAGAATGAGAACCATGCACTGTGAGAATTTAGTGTGGTTCAGGCGGCCATGACGACCCAACTCAACAACACACTGACGAAGTACTGTTGAATTTCGACTGCCTCAGGGAACATAAGAGAAGTTTGCAATTCAGCGAGGTTTCCGGTGGAGGAGAGAGTGATGGCGACACGCTGAGGAAGTGCACGGGACTTTTCGCGAGGACTGAATTGGTCCCGATTTACCGAAAACAACGGTATTTAGCTGTACTAGTAATTTTCCGAAGTTATAGCTTGCGTGCAGTAGTGTCGGACAGTTGTGGAAAAATGCATCAATACTAAATCTGTGGTAAAAGCGACAGTGCTGTTTTCGAATCCGCTTTCTCCATTAAAATCTTACCATTATTATAATTATTACAAATATTTTTCCAATATATCATCATATCAATATAAGTATTTCGATATAATAATATCGATGATAATAATAGTAAAAATAGTAATAATTCATAATGCATTAAATCAAGATTTGGCTAAAAGGTGCCCGGGCCAGATAATAGAACTCCCTCATTGCTTTGGCTAATGTATTAAATCGAACATTTATTTGTCATTATTTAATTACCATGTCCTGTCAATAGTCCGGCTATGACAACAAAGATCCACTACCAAATTTGAGTTAGCTATTTTCTGTTCATGCATTCTCATTGTGATTTCATGACAACATATTTAAATAAGCCCTTTGCTACACAGCATTGACAATTGAACGGAATCTTGTGCTTTTATTAGACAAAATTAAGTTATTTCTCTTTTCCCACAAACTGTAATTCTATTTGCATTGACATTACAAGACCCTAGCATACAGGTAAAATATTATGTACTGTGTAAAAATCGACAAAATGGAGCCTCAAACAGGTCTTAACTTCAAAGTAAACTCAACAGTTACCAATCATGCTATGAGTAGCCATCCTTGTCATTTGGCGAAGTGTCAAGTAACACTCAACATAGCCATTTTGTTAGACAGACCTAGTAACCCTGACCTAGACCCTGCCACCAGCCTAAAAAAACCTCAACTAAACCATCTTTTTAAATTTCAGCTTGACATTTAATTCACAGGGGTGTTTTCCTCCCTGAAACCCCAAGGAGCAGGCAACTACAGCGTTGAAGCACAGGGATTAGGAAAAACTCCCTAAGGGGCCAAAATATAGGAAGAAACCTAGAGAGGAACTGGGCTCAGGGTGGTGACCAGAAATGGTGGAAATTTTTATAAATGCATGTAGGCTGTGTCCAGAGTCTATCAAACCTAATCCAGGTCAGACCAGATGGACAGGACAGGGACAACCTGGGGGTTAATGTTCAGCAGAGGGGCTGCTGGAATCGTCAGGAATTGTCTTGATCTGCAACACAACCTGGAGGACTTTTGACAAGGACAGCAATGAGTCTTTCCAGCCTGGTTCTCCAGAGATGTGGGTAAAAGTATATTTATTGATTTATCAGGAAAGAAGTGCAATGCAGTAATCTAATTTGTTTTTCTGCATCAGTTTTTATAGAAAGCTTTACGTTTCTTGCAATGTTCCGAAGCTGGAAAAAGTAGCACTTTGAGATATATTTTAAGCCAAAGAGGATAATGCTGAGGTTTCTTACAGTTTTTTGGGAAATAACCATATAACCGTCAAGGTTCACTGTGAAATCTGTCGAAATAACTCTTTCTTGTTTCTTGAGTTCTATAACAAGCATTTCTGTTTTGAAAGCATTTCTGTATAAAAGCAAAACGTTTACCGGCATCCAATTCCTAATATTTGAAACTGATGCTTCCAAAGTAGCTAATTTTGTTGCTTCTCAATGTTTCTTTGAGATATACAACTGTGTGTCATCAGTTTAACAGTAAACATTTACATTTTAGTTCTGGATGACATTACCCAGAGGCAGCATATATTGTAAAAACACTAATGGTCCCAAAACCAAGCTTTGAGGAACACCAAAATCTACATTTGATCATCCACCCACTCGAACTGATATCTTTCAGATAATTATGATTTAAACCAGGTTAGAACGTGTCCATGTAGCCCAACATGGGTTTCCAGTCTTTTCAAGAGATGGGAGTGATCAATAGTGTCAAAAGCAGCACTAAGATCAAGAAACAACTGAACAGATTCTGAAGCTTTGTCTGAGGCCCTTAGAAGTTCATTTATCATGAGTGCAGTCAGAGTGCTATGATGGGGTCTGAAACTAGACTGGAGCATTTCATAGCTGGAAATAGGACAGACACAAACACACGACAATGCAACAAGACCTAATGTTAACATTTGCACGCATGATATACATAAATACTTTTTTTCTCCAAAAACCCAGTTCCCTCTGCGAGAAGGCTCAAACTTGATTGCAAGAGGCCGCAAGTGGATCTTATCAAAATCCACAAAGCAATGATGAACTGAACTCAAGAATCTAAATCTTTAATGAAGTACAACATATTCCAAATTAGAACATGAACATTTTTGTCACTACAAATTAATATTTCACCTAATCTGGACCTAACTATTGTATCCCTTGTTGCAGAAAATGCCTTTGACCAAGTCTAATGATCCTACCTACCTGTGGTCCTGCAGAACCCTAAAGACAGTTCCATTAAATGGGTCCAACTCATACATAGGAGCCCCTGCACAAGAATTCACCAACAATCGATATTGCCTCGATTTAACCTTCATAAAGGGAGAAGACAGGTTTGCAAATTGTTGCTGCTACTGTTTTCTTCAGACATCAATTCTTTTTAGTGCTTTCAAGTAATGGGGATAGTTAGGAATCCACACTATACCTGTAAAGAGCTTTTGCCTTCTTTGATTAACTGAGAGAAACTATTACTTTCCTAGAAATAACTTCTTCACACATCTGCAAATTAGAGATTATGCATGTAAACACCTCCATATTTTGGGAGGTAATATTGCTGAAAAAAGCTTCAAAATCATTTACACCTGTTAATTCAAATCTAGACACTCATACTGTCTCGTTACATCTTAGACATACATCAGATGCTCTAATCCAGAGGGATTTATAATAAGTGGTTAATTTGGAAAACCAACATCATAATAAATAAAATGTCCTTCATCAAAACCATTAGTCAGTGCCAGAGAAAGCAAATTGTATTTTTTTTGTGTGGTGGGGGGCTACGCAAGTTTTTAATGTTCAATTTGGTACTTGTATAGAAGGCAAAATTGTAAAACCAATGTTTTTTTTATAAAGAAAAATAGATTAAACGTGTTTCTTTCGGTCTCATAAAATGTATTGTCTTACATAGACTTTAACACTCCAAGATTAAGTGCTAAAGCATTTTCACTGACAATTCTCTCATGTGTGACAAGTGTCTAGCTTCTGGGAGTAAACCTATTCGTTGCATATGCTCTAACCACCAGTCTTTGGTCAGACCCTCTTTGAGGTTCTGACAGATCACCCAGCTGAGTATTTGGGACATGTCATAGGCTCTAGAGCTCTATAATTATGACACAAAATCCCCATTTGTTTCTCCAATTTCAAGTATAGACCTAATCTTGCTCTTTTCCTTTGTTGCAGTTTAAACAGTCAAAGCAATCATTTTCTTTATTATGAGGAATTGGCCGAGGACACAGTCATAACACAAGCAAAAAGCTAGGCTTCTTGGGAAATATTTTAATAGTTATTGAATGTTCTACATCATACAGTATGTATTATACAATTACAAACTTGCCATACTTCTGTCACCAGGACCACTAACTGCTCCACATTAGACTGACATAAAAACAAAAATTGATTTACATTTCATGCACAAGTCTGGTGGGGTCTCTGCTTCAAGAACGTCCCAACCTCATGTTACAAAAACCGCATTGCTGCAACATTGTGAAAGAACGCTCTGGTGGCCAGTTTCAAGTTGTTGAATCTTTTAAACTAATTCTGAATAATATATATTTATATTTTTAGAAACACATGAGCTTTCTTTGTTCTCAAAATTAGTGTTCAAATTAATTGCTCTGACTCAATGCTAACTTTGAGTCTGTGCAGTTAGCACATTAGGTTTCCAAATGTTGTGGGAATGTCAATTTATGGTGTCAGTTTGGTTGTAGTTTTGTTACATCTTGTGTGTAAATGTCCAGGGTTTTAAAGTGGGGAAAGATCAGCGAGTGGGTCTCTGACAGTTTCTTCTGACCAGGTTGCCAGACTTTGCCCCTCTTCACATCATCTTGTCTCACTCTACAGACTTGTGTTCTGAAATGTCCTAAGGGGCAACCCACTGAGCTTGCCAAAGAATTCGCATATCTTAGAATAATAAACATTTATCAACAAAAGCTTAAATAACAATTATGGTAAAAAGCACTTAAATTACATACCAGAAATGAAAACTGTATAGTTCTGCGAAGAAAAAACTTTTTTCTCAAAACACTGAGGTTATACTCATAGTACACATGGTTAAGTTTTTTTTTTGAGGTTTTGAACCTCCAAAGATTAAGCATAGCATAGCATTCACATAGACTTGGGCCTGTGTCACTAGTCATATGCATGTTTTAGTTCTTGCATCACATTAAACGTTCTAGGGAACAGCGTTACAAAGCATTCTTTTTCAAGGGCCTCTAATGGTCTCGTTGTTATTGACGGTTCTTCAATGTTCATGTTCTACTTGGCTCTGTCATATGCTAGTGACAGGGTAGGTTGGAGAACTAGATGCGAGCATGTGTTCGCCCGCAAGCACACACACACCACATATATTAGGGGCTGATTCCACACTGCTCTTCACACACACTCACTCATACATACATCTGTACCCCGTCCACTGCTGAATGCTACGCTATCAATCATCATCAATGGGAATAGGATGTCTTTTCTTAACAATTTGTTATTCCATTTGCAATGTAAATGCAAACACAAAAATGTTCATCTGAAATAAAATGTCATTATGCATCGATTAGGAGAGTGGGGTAAGCAGAGCCAAAGAGTATACTGTTGGGGATCTCTTAAAGCTTCGATATGAGGTCCTGAAACAAACATGAAAGTTTTGCTGTGCAGGTTAATATAGTAAAAATGTTCCCCCCAAAAAACTGATTGTTGAATTGTGTTTGGGAAATAGAGATTAGATATAGTTTTAAAATGTTCAATTAAAATTCAGTACAGAAATATGTAGCCAGCTCAACTTACCCTGTGGCTAGGCTAACTTTTCCTATACCTGGGAGGATGCATTATGTTTACAAAACTGTCCCACATTAAATGAATTTCCGGGTAATTACATCATCCTGATAACATTTATACATGTTAGTTAGATTAAATCCTATATATCCCTTGATGAAGTAATGTTGAATGTAAGACTTGGCTCAACTTAACCCACTCTTAATTAAGTAGTGGTGAACTATTGTAACAGACTGAAAGAAGCAGTAGCAATTATTCACAACAGATATTCTCTGAAATGTACAGCCAATGTTTATTAAGAACATCCTATCAAATGCACTGATCTACATGAACTCTTAAGAAATCCTTAAAATGTTTCTTAAAAGTACCTTATTTAGCATAGATTACTTTTAGATGTTTGTGCAATACATTTTTGACACACTCACATGAGAACTCTGATATGTAGTCAGGACACTGTAACCCAGTGCACAACCATAATGACCCATTGGGAAACTCCTCACAACCTCGGTACTCCACCCAAGTCCCTACAGCACTTGTGTTGAACTCATTCCACAGAGAGACGGGTGTCTGCGGGGTCCTACTACGCTTTTCTAGTTTATTGAATCAAGACCGCTGATTAATTAGGCCCCACCCCCCCACCCGTTTGTCGTGATCGTAATTGTACAAACATGAACAATTAAGGAAGATCACAACCGGCAGCCATTGAACTTTCTGCCGAATGAGTTTGACACCCCTGGTGGACTGGGTTCATTTACTGCAAGCATCAGGGTAAAGCTTATTGCCGCCTTATGACTGGCTGGGTAGAAGTGTGACTCATATTAAAGGCAGTTCTTTTAAACTGGCCCGGTGGGAACTGGGCTATAGCCACTCACAGAGAGTGGCGTCCTTATCTAATTAAACGGAATTGTTATGCGCCACAACATTGGACAGAACCCAAATTGTTTTACTTGAGAAGGCAAATAAAGCTTTTTAGTATGAGAAAAAAATCGTACTTAATACTACACATGCTTAAAAGACCCAGGAGGAAGCCCTGTTCCTAAACACTTGCAGTCAATTTTCACCCAGTGTAACACACTCATACAACAGGTGCCCGGGCCAGATAATAGAACTCCCTCATTGCTTTCATCTTTCCCAAACATTTCATAAGCAGCTAGGGAGACCAGGAGTGAATGACAAACTTTGCTTACTTTCAGGGTTGATATATCACCCACAATTGAATGCATACTATAGCCATTTGTCTAACGCCTGTGGTCATGAAGTGTAAAATTGAATCGACACGGTTACATTTTTGTTTCAGACTCAAACCTCATTGGTAAAATGAGGTTGTAGCTGGTAAAGTGACATTCTTCCTCATATCCATCACTCCCTTTATGATCTTTAATTCCTTCCTGTTTTTTGGATGCTGGAAACACTGGCGTATTGGGCTTGTTCTATTGGCTACTCTGAAAGAAGGGCCTAGTTTCTATGAAGGGAGGGCCTAGATGGACCGAATTACAGACAAAATGTTTCCTTAAACAAACAGTAAGATCTACATCCAAAAATAAGTGTTTTACAGAGTTTCGCCACTATTCAGAAGCTCTCAAAACACTGGTGAACTAGTGACACCATGAACCTCCAAATAACATGCACAAGGAGAGGACAGGCCATGACATATCTCTAGATTGGATCTGCGTTAAAATCAGGCTGATGGCACCCTATTCACTACAGTCCTCTCCCAGTCAAGGGGTGAGGGACACGTTCAGTTCAGGAGAAACCAAATGTTAAATGCTAAATGTTGTTCCATCCTTAGAGGTCTTGCCTTGCAGAACAGGACCCAGGTAAATGGTGCAGGATATGGCTCCCCAACAGTCATCCAGTATCCCCAACAGCACACAGTGTTGTTGTAGCCCCAGACCAACACACCTGATTCAAATCATTACAGACTCGATGATTAGGTGACCGGTTCAACTAGGTGTGCTTGTCCAGAGCCAGATGTTAAATGTATATTGTTGGTGGTGCTTGAGCACTACAGTTGGGAAACACTGGCCAAGATTTCTAGCAAACATGTGAACACCTTTATTGCGAATAACACTTCTCAGCTTGTCCCAGCCTAAGATTGATGTGAAGCCTGCAGCACAAGGCTACATGCTGGGCCACTATAGAATCTAGACGCTGTTATTATTTTCTGCCCTCCCTTCTTTACCTGAACAGTTTTCTCGCTCTCCTCTGCTGTCCTCAGTTCAATCCCCTGGTGTCCGTAACTGCACATGTTCCCGCTTACAACTTGCCTCGCCCCTCCCTCAAACCCTCCAGCGCCTCAGCTGAGACGGCAACTGGATTCAGTTGACCACATAGCCTAAACGTTACAGCGCAGACCGTTTCCTGCCCAGCTGTGTGTAATGTTGTCCTTTCCTTCTCTATATCTGTGAACATGTGTTAGTGCGCACCTTACTCATGCTAACTGAAATACCTAAAGGCGGATGTGTTTGCATGTCTGGTGAACATTTACATGTGTACAAAGGGACCACAAACGCACGCAGGCGTTTTCTCACACCAGTATAGCTATATATAATATATTCATGTATAGATATTTAAATTGCTTACTATACTCTAGTAGACATACAAGCTAATTATGTCCACTGAAGTCACTGAACATGTCCTCTACAAGGTGTTTAACTATTACGGTATTGGTCTTTGTCCTAGTGGGTTGTTTATCACACAAAGGCTGATATACAGTGGATGTTATTTGAAGAAGCCAAGTAAATGCACTGTTGCTACAAGCTGGAAGACGACCCTTGTTTTCTTGTGCTGGAAGATGATTGTGTTTAACTGAAATGCAAACGGGAAGGTAAATCAACTAGTTGGGAAAAAACTGAGGTTTGTCACATACCCCCCAAGGATGACCAATGCTCACCTGAAAACGTTTTTTTTTTTTTTTTTTTTTAACATTTAAAAGTTTGGCAGCATCAGAAGACATACATTCTCACTGCTGAAAGAGACTGGCTTTGCGTCGGACTCAGAACCAGTGTTCAGAACTCAAAATGACGCAGGCACACCTGCGCACACACACGCACGCACGCATGCAAACACACACACACAAACGTAAAAAAAGCACAAATGTACTATACTGCTGGTCAGTGTGTGCCTAGATTATTTGAGTCAAAATAAAAAAAAATCCCCCAAAACTGAGGCTGATAGAAAAAAAAGAAAAAAAGAAATAATAATATAAAAACATGAAAAAGCAGCTTTTCCAAATCACAAATAAATGTATAAAGTGACCCTTGCACTTTTAGTTTTTTGTTCTTGCAGACAGAATTGGTGCTGGTCCGCCATACCTCCTGAACCAACGTAAGACTGGAGCTGTTTGTGTTAGACTCCCCATCTGAGGGGAAGAGGGAAAGGGGAGAGGTGTACATGAGAAATGTGAAGGGATGTAGAAGGGGAGAAATGTGAAGGGATGTAGAAGGGGAGACATGTGAAGGGATGTAGAAGGGGAGAAATGTGAAGGGATGTACAGAGGGAGAAATGTGAAGGGATGTACAGGGGGAGAAATGTGAAGGGATGTAGAAGGGGAGAAATGTGAAGGGATGTACAGGGGGAGAAATGTGAAGGGATATACAGGGGGAGAAATGTGAAGTGATGTACAGGGGGAGAAATGTGAAGTGATGTACAGGGGGAGAAATGTGAAGGCATGTACAGGGGGAGAAATGTGAAGGGATGTACAGGGGGAGAAATGTGGAGGGATGTACAGAGAGAGAAATGTGAAGGGATGTACAGGGGGGAGAAATGTGAAGGGATGTACAGGGGGAGACGTGGAGGGATGAAGAGGGGAGAGAGTAAAAAATGGTTAGCACCATATAATACATATCACATTTTATCAAATAATGTCCCCACAACAAATGAGACAATTGCTTGGTTTCCATGTGGCAGCAGATTACAATGTAAAAATCTAAAACACCGTAAAGAAAGGTTTCCACCAAACTTACTGGTATGATGACATACTCCACCAGTAGTTTAATCACAAAAACGGTTACTTTAAATAACTAAATGTGCCCACTCTGTCTGTTTGCCTGCCCCATTGCTTGCACCATAGATACAATGTGGCAAGTATAGCATACATAGAGAAGGATAGGAAAGAATGTAAAAAAGAAAAACACAACAGCCAACTTTACAGTGTTCCAGGCTCCAGAATGCAGTGTTGCTATTCCATAGCAGTGCAATTGTTTTAATGAATGGAATTAAACTAAACTAAATACAGAATATATTTAACCAATTAATGGTTGTGGCCTTAGACTAGGATAACTTTGTGATTCTGTGTGTTCTGTGGTCTTGTTGAAGGTTAAGTAGATGTTCAGAATTGAATACAGTAGCTGTGAAAAGTCTCTCTCCCACTTTTGTGCACATTTCTCCAGTTCTGCCTGATTCTTTGGTGGCTCCCGGCTGCTGCTTTCAGATTCCCACAGGTTGTCAAAAGGATTTAGTAATGGACTCTGGTCTCCTCAGAACCATCTGGTGTTCTCTCGAACAATTCCTGGGTGCTTTTTGAAGTGTGTTGGAGGTCACTGTCCTGCTAGAAGACCCAGGTTTCTAACACTGGGTTTGACATTGTCCTCCAAAAATGCCTATGGTATTGTCCTGATTGTTTTATGCTAATTATGTGTTCAGACGCAGCAACGCCACCCCAAAACCTGACTAAAAGTCCTACTTGTTTTTTTTTAAGTTTTCTTTGCTGCCACATCTCTCTGGAGATTCTTTTCCCCTTCAGATTCTATACCTATAATATTGTCTGACCTCCTTCAAACTGGTAGAGAGGTCTTCAGGTTGCAGGCATCAGCGACTCATCACACATTAAATTCCAGTAAAGGAGAGTAACCTGCTTGAAATTAAATTACTTCTAGAGGGTGCCAACATTTCTATAGACTATAGACTTTGTATAGACAATAAACATTTCAGGACTTCTTTGCGGAATTGCATAAGATTTTGCATAAGACAAAATGTCTCTGTTTTTGGTATTGCTAACCAAAGAAATACATAATTGGATATAAGTAAAAAAAAAAAAGGTTTTACTGTTTTTGGAAAAACATTTTGTAATTTGCACATCTTGGGTAATGTGCTGGATGTACAGAAGTAACGAATTTCTACAGAAACGTTGAAAGAAGTTGCAGAAGATCGAAACAAGGTGCCCAGAAACGTACATGACGAGGGACCCAGTGAGGTCTACCAGTGAGGAGGCACGTAGCTGTACCCAGGCGTCCCCTGGGGGCGGTATGTTGGCACGCTGACCGGATGCCCACCGATGTGCTGAGGGGCATGCGGGGGCGTGGTCAGCAGAGTACCTGTGCAGAGAGAGATGAGCAGTCAAAGGTCATCGTCTTCGCCATGGTAACATCATGTAGCCATGTCTCCTTTTGAAGTAATTCTCTGAATTCCTGAATATTGAATATGTTATAGACACAGTCCTCAATCGAAAAGGAAGTATGACAGAGGAGATGATGTAGCCTGCGGCTCTGGAAAAAAATAGACCACTGCACCTTTTTCTTTAGTTTTCCAATAAAGTTGAAAAGGAACGTTTTGAGTCACAGAAGAGTTATATTTGCAGTGGTGTCTTAAATGAAACCATTCTGTTCCTCACTCAAAACTTTCCTCTTTAACTTTTTTGGAAAGGAAGAAAAAAGGTGCAGTGGTCTCTTTTAATTGTTTTCCAATGCCGCATTTTGGAACGAGGTCTTTCTTAAGATCATCACAGCTGGTTGCCCTAGTACCATTTCTAACCCACAGTAGTATTCCGGATTATTCTCCTGCCGTTTGGACGTGGCACATTTTGCAACCCTAGTGACCGAGGTTCATTTCTTACCGGCAGACATGGCCATGGTTGTACCGGCCACCATACCCAAGGCCATGTGGCCATTGGAGCGGGGCTGTTGGACGGGGGCGGGGTAGAGGGTAGAGGGGAGGCTGTTTGGCTGCACCACCGTGGTGTGGTGGATGACGTGGGGCTGAGCTGCATACATAGGCTGTGTGTAGTATGCACCCTGACAGGAAGACAAGACACATTGGTCTCATTCAGGAATTTTCCAACAGCATCGGCGGGAGCCTTCGGTTCAGCGACGATGTAGAACGGTTACTCTCACGGTTCGAGTACGCAGGGGAGGAAGCTGCCTACTCTCCTCCAACCATGTAGGACGTTTACAGGGTTTATTGGGGATGGAAGAGGTTGAGATTCTGACCACTTATAGACACGGATCATTAATGCAGTATAAAGAATTTATACTTGGTATATCTGCCCAAAGTTGCCCCATTAATATTTAATGAATGTCATATCAGAGGGGGGGAAGAAGAGGGGAAGATCGAGAGACAGAAGGCAAGTAGAGAGGGGGGAGAGCGGGGCCTGTGATGGTGAGTAGGGAGGAAAAAGGAGTGAATGTCTTTCTAGCACAGCTACTCTGACACAACAGCTTAGTCGTCTTACCGTCATAAAACATGCAGAAAGGGAGAGTTCACAGGTCACATCTTAGAAGCACGTACGCGTTATTGTCAGAAAACCCATCCGGGCCGGTCCGACTACTTACCTGAGCATAGAGGTTTTGTTGGGGATAGGCACTTCTGATGGGGTACATTGCCGTCTGGTAGGGATTCGGGGACGGGGAGTATGGAGGAGGGGCCCCGGTGGATTGACCAGGGGGCCCCTTGTAAGGCATCCCAGCAGTGTATCCTTGATTGGAGAGAAAGAGAGAACAGGAAAGGATGGGGATGAAAAAGCGAGAGAATACGAGGGAGATTAGGAGGGGACAGAGAAAGATAAGAGAGAAAGGGAGAGAGAGACCCTGGGTGAGCTGGACCTGGTTTGATTTTCCAGATCATTTGTCCTGAGATTGAGTGTCTCATTGCAATATCAGAACTGTGAGGACTGACTGAACAACAGTCTTCCTGCTCCACCACCGCTTCCTTCCAGAACACAAACACCTCCAAGCTACATGTACAGTGAGGTCCAAAAGAACACATTGGTTGTGTTTTGGCACTGAAAAGCCAATGACTATGAGGTAAAAGACTGACAGCCTTAATTGTAGTTTATTTTAAATCATCATTTTACCATAATTTCTTACTGCACAGTTGGCCTAAATGGAATCTCTTTGGGGACGAACATGGCATCGGTTTTAAATGTATTGGTGTAATGCTGGGCTTAGGTTGCTTTAGCACATGTCGCAATTAGCACGCTACATTTAAATGACTAAGACATGTATTAAAAACCTTATATAATGTATAAAAATCCATCTTATATAATGTGTTTCATTTTGAGAAGATTAGAGTAACATCTTTAAATAGGACAGTGTCCATTTTAGACAATTGGATTCTAAAAAAGATGTGGTGCACTACTCTTAAGCAAGCTAAGATACATGCTACAGTTTCTATGTGGTTTTCTTCTGCCTACTATCAACAGTCACCAGCATGCTGTTTTTTCCTTTATTTACCATGTTTACTACTTTTTCCATCAATTTCCCTCAAATAAATACATTTAGTTAGTGGATTAATGGGTGCCGTGGGAACACATCGATTTATGAAGCTCAAGTGCTTCTAAATTGTCACTCAAGTGCTTCTGAGTTGTCACTCTCAATACATTATGGTAGAATAGTGATTACATCAAAACTATGAAATAACACACACGGTATAATGTAGAAATTTTTTTTTTTTTAATGATCAAATCAAATCATATATTGATGAAATCAGATTTCAAATAGCAGATTCTATGAAGTTGAATGCTTCGTATTGCGTTTGAGCCAATCAGTCGTTAGGGTGGGTATACGGAAGACCATCATTATGTCTATACTGTGGTAGTCCATGTTATGGCTAGACCAGGAACGTTCTTCAAGTTTTTTCAAGTGCAGGCGCAAAAAGAATTAAGTGTTGTGATGGGCGGCCGAAGGAAAATGTCTCAAAATCAAAACACCAAATGTCAAGAGGCTGCGGGAATCAAGCCTTTTCTAGTCACATTACTGCAAAATTAACAACTGATGGACAACAATTCGAAGAAGACACTTGCTTGGTCCAAGAAACACATGAATGGACATTAGACGGGAGATAATCTGTCCAGATTAGAAATAGTTCCAACCGCAGTGTTTTTGTGAGCCCCAGAATGTGTGAACAGATGATATGTGGTTCCCACAGGGAGGCATGGAGGAGGAGGTGTGATGGTGCTTTGCTGTGGACTCAGTCTGTGGTTTATTTCAAACTCAAGGCCCACTCAACCAGCATGGCAACCACAGCAGTGGGCAGCGATACGACATCCCATCTGGTTTTCTGTAAAAGTGTACCGGGTGACTACCTCATGATACTCGTTGAGAGAATAAAAAGGTGTGCGCAAAGGGTTAATCAAGGCAAAGGGTGGCTAAAAATAATCTTATATATAAAAAAAATAATATTTGTTTAAGACTTTTTTAAAACACCATGTGATTCCAGACATGCTATTTCACTATTATTCTAAAAAACAAGAAATAACCTTAAACGAGTATTTCTCATTATGGGGTATTGTCTACAGGTTGCTGACAACAAATACTTTAAGAAATAATAAATTCAGTATTACACAGTATGAGACAACTTATCTTCTAGAAGCAACCCCCTCCAATGTTACACAATCATAAGGCCTCAAGTCATGCAAATGATGTTGACCATGCATAAACAGGGTTTGAATGAGTTCATGTAGTCCCCGGACCATGGAGACGTTCATGCAAATTGAACTAACCATGAATATGTTCCCCCAAGCATTAGTGGAGCTTTGGACATGTATTAAACACCACCAGACCAGCAGTGTGGATGCTTAAAGTGAGGCCCAGGGCTTGAGTGATACTGCAGCTATTGTGATGGAATCAGGATACCTTTTCCTTGACCGTTCTACAAATATAGTGAGTTATTTATGATGTCCCTTGCAGATCAATCAGTCAGCAGTCAGCTGCAATGGTCAACAAGCTCAGACATGTCTGACAAGACTAAAGAAAGGCAATGGAAGGCAAGCAAGCTCACGCTGTATCAGAAACACACTGCTTCTGGTGGACTGTAGTAGACACAGTGATCATTACATTCATGTCAGGAAAACCCCAGAAGACTCCCATTACTTGAACAAAGAATATCCATCCAACAGAAACGTAGTTCTACTATGTACAGATGCCCCCAGCAGCCAGCAAGCATGCTGTATGACACAGAGCAGCGCAACGCCAAGCATGATGCCAGCACACTGGCCCCGCCCCTAAGCTGTCACCCCCCCCCCCCGTGTGTCAGCGCCTACCTCACATCCTCCAACTCACCAACCTTTGACTCTCCTCTTTTTCCCCAACAATTTAAAACCCTGCTCTAAAATTACCCCCCCGTCATGCCTTTGTGTGTGTGGTGTGTGTGTGTGTGGGGGGGGGGGGGGCGTACATTATGTGTATCATAATGTATACAGTGTGTGTGACTCCATCATAACTTGCGTGTGTACGTGTGAGAGCATGACGGTGTACATAGCATGTCCTTGTGGGAGTGCGTGTCTGTAATACATAGGGTCATATTTACTGAAAGCTGCGGCTGAGGCCTGGTACTGGCGGCCCTCTGAGCCCGCGTCCATGGCCAGGTCATAGGAGCCCTCAGGGGCCCCGGCAGCACCGGATGCCTGGGGCCAGCCCTGCTTCACCAGCAGCACTGTCCCAGACACAGACACAGAGAGATTAAACACACAGCAACACACACACACAGAACAGAGACAAATATAAAAGACAGACAATGCTGGGTAGTAAAAGTACACCTAGAAACTGTTGCTACTGTGACGGACGTCCTGTTGAGGTCACTCTGGTGACTAGGATCAAAAAGAACATGAGAAAAGCTTTGAGGAAATGTTATAGGAAACTCTTGTTGTCTTCCGAACCCTTGTATCTCCAACGGGACATTCACACACGCGTTTTACGCCAAAGACACCTCAGAACGGCTTTCCAAGAGCTGCTAAGTGCACCGGAGGGGCCCAGTCCTGACTTGGATCAGCTTGAAAATAAGACCAAATGCACTTGCATTGAGCCGTGGTGTCCAGTTGTTAGAATGTAATCAAACATTTGGCTTTGGCTTTGGCTGTGGCTGTGAATAAAGAACTTTCCCTCCCAGAATGTTCCCTCTTTGCCAAAGTACAAGTACCGAAAGAGACAGAAGTCACAAAAAGTATAACCGCTTATAGTAAAAACAAGTGGCATACATCAGTTTAAAGGAAAGAGCCTGGGGAAAGCAGTGGTGGTCACTTTTCACGGTGACATTTACAACCGGAGCGATGATAATGTTAATTGGTCCTGAGGCGTTAGTGGCCGTCTTGTCAAATAAAAAATCTTCATGACCAAAGCACTTAAACTAATTCATAAAATAATTACAATTGGACCTAAAACAATTATGAATATGTGCTATATGCAGTTGAGTTGTTGGAACCAGGAGTTTTTTTTCTCCTCTATGATGACCACTAACCAATCTATAAAGATAATAGATTTGACAATTTGGTGAAAATCTTTATTCGGGAGATAATAACCAATGCAGACAATACTATTCTAAAGATTGTTTTCCCAGCAGATCTTCAAAGAAATCTGCTTTTATTCCCAATTACAGTAAATGTAATTTTATGTCAAATAATTTCCATAATTTCTTTTAGAAAAGATACATAGGTACTTGAACTCAGTTATAAATTACAAAATGATCTATGAAATGTGTATCTAAACAATTGTATATGTTAACTTTGATCAATCAGAAATGAATATAAAATGAATGGCTTGAACCTTTGAGGGGTTACTCTGTGGTGTGAAGGGCACACAGTCAAAGTCTCTAAAATGTCTATATATTAAAGTGCGGAGTAGGTTGTGTGCTTTGCTAGGAAAATTCTGGTTTTATTGTACATGAAGGAAACGAAATATGAAAACTGTGCATGGGTCACAGAAGTTGTGCATGCACACACACACTGCATTGAAAGACAACCAAACATGGTACACAAACACACATTTTACACAAAGGTCAAGTGAAAACTAAGAGAGGACACATTAACATACACAGTACATCTTTAGTATAGAACTTCAACATGCTGACACACACACACACACACACAGCTCTCACTGAACAGAAGTACACCTGTCGGACCCGCATGCTAGTAAGACCGGCGCGCAGCAGACGGAGTACGTTTAAACGTTTGACAATAAAATAGTCAGTATAAAATCTGATATTGTGATAGGAGCAATCCCCGGCGTCAGCTGATACATCACTGACCAATGACCACTCTGGTTTCCCGTCTGAACTGGCTATGCTGATTTGAGGCTCATTAAACCCTGTGGATATCCTGTAGAAAAGTATAACAAAAACGGACCACCACAAAGGCTACAAAAACTAGCCACCATTCGGAGGACTACACAAAATATTAGTGTTGTATCCAGGAATTCTGGATACAACACTATGACAGAAACGACACATCATGATCCCCAAAATACATAGTGTCAAAAAGTGATAAAACCATTGTCACCATTCAATAACTGATCTTTAGTGTCTGTATTTGGAAAATAAAAAATCCAACATTAGAAAATGTCAATGTCAGAAATGTAAGTGATTTACCTGATTTATTATACAATTTGGCATTTTAAATATAATTCTTAAAAACAAAACAAAAATTTTTATCTTTCCTCTAGCTCTAAGTAGTAGAGACTGGCGTACATATTGTAGACATTTACCCCCTGACCACATTTAAAATATGCTGTATGGTTCTGGGCGAGCTACAGCTTCTCATGCGTTTGTTTTTTAGCGACACCCAGCCATATGACTGGGAAATAGACAAGATAAGATCAAAATGGTGCCTGCATGATTGAGCAATATTCAAGATGAGATTAAACCACAGCCTGCAGGACTTGTTTGTTCCTGTGTTGAGTAAGTAATGTGGGGCCACACGGTATCACAGACAGGCCCCTCAGGAGGTCAGGTACAACAAATGAAATAGGCAAATGGGAGTGACGACATACATTATGCAAAAGGGACATAGGAAAATTGCTATTTTTCTAGAAGACAGTACATGCATATTGCGGGAAGTGATTTCAATCAAGACATAAGACCATAGAATGCATTTCCCCTGGGATGTAAAGACAATGGAATAAACTGTCTGAGTGAGGAAACAGAAGGAGAGAGGAAGTTCTGGCTTTGGACGACGCATATCTCAACATCCACTGTTCGTTTGGAGTTGCAATGAAGCAGGATGGTGGTCACAAATTGGATATCATACAATTGGGCAGAAAAACTGTTGAACATCTCCCATTCTGGGGTTTGGGCCAGAGACTCCCCCTGGCAAAGTACTCAACAACCACTAAATTCTAGGGGACTCCCGCCGTTTCAACATCCTCATCCCTCTGGACCTCTCGGCAGCCTCTGAGTCTGTCACAGCATCCTCCTTGACCACACGGAAACAGTCCTGTGCATTCCTGGAACGGGACTTGACTGGTTCCGATTCTGCCTGGCTGATCGGCAGGAGTTTGTTTCACTTGGAAACCTAATCCACCTTGGCCCCTGTCAACCAAGGCATACCTCAAGGTTCAGATGCATGAACCCCGGCTGTTGATCATCGGCAGCCTACTTGGGGCCAGATCTCAAGTTCCACAGTAATGCAGATGATTCCCAGATACGCACCCATAAGGGACACACCTCGTACCACTCCCTCATCTCTGATCCACTGTCTTATGGACATCCAAAAAAGCTCTTCTCAAGAAAGTACATGACGTTCTAATGTCCACTGATAGCTAACATTTCCTGGCTCTGTCCATCCCTGTGACGGAGACCCTCACATACACATCTTTGATACATCTTGTCTGGACTACTCCAATGGAGTCCTGTTTGTGATGTGAGACAAAGCCTTGCATGGCTCAGAGCATGTGTGTGGTCGGACATACACGCGTGTGTGTGTTCTTACCTGGGGGATAGCCTGGGCTGCTAGTCTGGTAGAGGTTGGGTGTGTAGGTAGGAGCCTGAGGATAGCCAGCAGGATAGCCTTAGTGAGAGAAAATAGGCTTTTTAGAACATCATGGCCTGAGGGTGTGTCTGTCTGTGTACTGTTTTGGTGGGGACCACAGAGCTTCAGGTGGACTAAGCCACAGCAGGGATCTCTCTCACTTATGGAAATTGCAAAAATCTGAAAACCCTCCCTTTATTTGTTTTGTTCCATTTTGTGATTTACACTTCCAAACCAAAATTGTTGGGGTTATTTGAGTTTTACCTTTCCAGGGCATTTCTTGTGAATGTCCATGTTTGTTATGGACTTACTCAGGTTGCTTGGCCAGCGTGCACAAAACAACTCTTCTGGTGTTGTTAACGGTGTAGTTATCAGTGATCATCCATCGCATTGTCCAATCTCCATTGGTGGTCTTTAATAACTAACACTCATGTGAAAAAATTAGGACACCCATGAAATAGAGTTTTTTGTGGACATATTGTTTGAAAGAAGATCAAATATTTATATCTATAGATAAAGGTGATGTAATTGAACCAAAAACATTTAATTTTAAACATGATATCATTTATTTGAGAAAAGATTAAAAAAAATATGCCATTTCCTACTAAGAAAATAATTAAGACACCCTGTGCACTAATGGCTGGTATTTGCCCCTTTGCCTGAAATTACCGCAATAAGACGTTTCTTACATAGACTGGGAGAAAGTTCTTCCCACTCCTCAATGCAGATTTTAGCTGTGTGATGTTTGAAGGGTTTCTTGCATAAACAGCCTGTTTCAAATCGCCCCGCAGCATCTCAATAGGATTAAGAGCCGGACTTCGACTTCGCCATTCCAGAACTCTTCATATCTTTCTTTTGAGCCATGTTATTATACATAAGTGTTTTCATTTGGTGACCGGAGATCCAAGAGGGATATAAAGAAGAATAGTTTAATGTGATTAGAGTTTCCTTTGAAAATGCGGCATTGCCCCTCCAGATAAAATCTGTGCCCCCCAATTTTCCCCCCATAAACACTTCAATTGGTATATGCTCCGTCATCGATAAAATATGCCCACCAGTCATTTCATCCTGTAGCCAGGCCTGAGGAAGCCATACAGACAGGCTGTTATCTAGATTTGAAATCTTTCCTTTATTAAAGACGTTTGCGCACAGATCTTTCTTATACTGTATTTCTCTGGGTGATGAAGAATCATAGGTGTTGTGCAAAAGTAGTTGTCAAACATTAGTCAAAGACCTCGAATAAAGCAGACATGGATGATAGGTAGTTATAGACTAACTAGCTACATTTTGCTGTAGCTACATTGACGTTGACCCTCAATCCATGAAGGATTGACTGTTGACTATATGCTAGTGAATTATATTTTGTGAAAGACTTTCCTTTATGTCAATACAGTGATTGACTCTGAGGAAAATTGAAAGATGAAGACAAACTAAACTCTGGGTGAGCGGGAGGTACATGTGGAGAAATTAGCGTGAGGTGAAGGAGAAGAGATCAATAGAATATTTTTAAGGAAGAGACACTTGTATCTAGAAATGTAGAAATTGTATCTTACACTTTTCAGTCATGCTCAAAGTCACCTAGATCAATGGAAGGTAAAGGGAGTACTAGGTTTAGCCAATGCAATTACTTGGTTTGGTAGGAATTGCTTCTATATGTTATAGGTTAGATATACAAAAAGGTTATTTTTAGACGAAAAGTTTGAAATATCAGTGTACTTGTGTGTTCCCAGCATTAAGCATTGCACCAATATTAATTACATAACTATGCATGCTTGCCTTGATGCATTTCTACGTTTAATGAGGTATACATTCTAACGTATGTAATAATTGCAATGTAAACACAATCCTGCATGGGTGTCCAGAGAGGAGGTAGGTAGAGAAGGGAACAGACAACCTCTTGGACCTGTGCAACCCAAATCGACAGGCTCTTGTAACGTAACGTATTTCACTATTGCGATTATGTTACCAATCATTATCTTGGGAGTGTTTTGTATTGATTCAAGTTAGCAAAGAGCAGACGTTGTTTTATGTGTTTACATCAAACAATGAAATCATAAAGTCTATAAAAAATTCTATATTATGTTAGATTTAAATTATGGAACGTGTTTTTTTTTAATCCTGCTTGTTGGACCCTTAACACTTCTATGGCATCATAACACTTCAACAGCCTGTCAGCCAAGCATCTTTCCAGTACCTTGCCCAAACTATTAAAGAGGCTAATTGACTGGCAGTCAATTGGTTGGTTAGGGTAACTGCTGTAAAATATATGTATGCTCTTGACCATGGTTACCATTTGCCAGAAGGACTTTAATTTTCTGGTTTGTGAGAACTGTACTTCAAACACTCTTGTGTTTCTTTTTAATGGGACAGGTAATGTAGGAGAGGGACATTTGAGGCAGTTTTCAAGTTTGACAGATACTGTCAGGCAGAGAGGAGAATCTGATACAGCTCTACATCTCACTGATCCAGAGAGGGAGGTCAGGGTCACAGGGAGTAGGTCAGCGCTTTTGGCAGATACCATGTCACAGTCTGTCGCCACTTTACTGTTATGTAATAATATAATCTGTAAGAAACACTATATCTTCAATACTTGGCCTGTAGATTTCTCACTGACGGATGGCACATACTGGGATATGGGGAGGGGAACAGACATGGCACATGCAGATAGCATTTTAGCAAATCCCTGCAGTATAGCATGGTATTCCACAGTATTCTACAGAATAATACAGTACTACCACACAAATGATCGATACTACAGTCAATCAATAGAAACTTGTTACATAATCCTTAGGCATTTTCTGAAGGCATAGAAGGCCCTGGCGGTCCTCCACTGCATTTATTATAGGGTGATTATGTAGTAAGTGCTGCTTACCCAGGTCAAAGGGGAAGAAGCACTATGAAAACTGACATTTCTCTCAATGAACCACCCGTGTAAAAGTAGCTCATCTCCACTGTAAATCCGGTCAAGGAGACAACAAGACAGAAAATGGAAACTGATTCACCAGAGAGAATCCAAATAATCTCATAGATTTTTATAGTGAGACAATGAGAGGATGGGGGAGGAAATACATGCGTAATATAACGCATAGAAAGATACAGAGCACCAGCCACTCCGTTGTATCACAAGTCTACGATGTAACTGATCTTGATGTAAACCGGATATGATTAGCAAACGCCACTCACCTGCGTAGGCTATGTTCTTAGGGTTCCCGTAGGGAGTCCCGGGCTGGACTGGGCTGTACACAGGATTCATGTTGGAAGACAGTCTACCCTTACTGCAAGAAGAGCCGAGACAGGGAGAGCAAGAGAGATACATATGGTGAGAGGACATACTCACAATGTGCCTAAGAATAGCCCTTACCTGTGCTATATTTGCAATACCCCATCCCCTTGTGTCTTGTAGCTTACCTGTATCACTGCCTTCAGACATCCCCTCTAAAAGGTCATCAGCAACTACCTCACTCCCCTCAATCAAACCCTGGCCTCAATTTCTCTGTCTTTGGAGGATGCTTGTTTTTTTGCTTTCAAAAGTGTTATGAAATATTTAGCACCATTAAGAATTATAGCTTGTGAGACTTCTCTCTCTCACACACACACACACACACCTTTGTGTAACCAAAGCAACCAGGAGCCTCACAAAAGTCTAGAGGGCAGCCCAGGGACAAAGGGATTGCAAAGCAACTAGCAAGGTGCTGCTTTGTGTACGTGGTCATAAGCAGTCTGGTAGTACGAAGGATGCGCTTTCTGTACCAATATATGTGTAGACCTTTAAATCATTTGAATCCGTTTGATTCTGATGTGGTTTATGGACTCAGATGAGAAAATCCATAAGTATTTTAAGTGTAAGCATAGCTATTCACCTCCCTGGGACTGCCAATGTCTAAAGGCAAGCGTAAATGGCATCATAATAAACCTTCAAATGCACATCAATTGTTTTTAACTAACTCTTCTAAACATAACACCATACAGATGATTGTCTATCAATGTATCAGCTCATGTTACCAAAGCTGCCTTTAGAGGTTCATTAGTTGTAAATAATCTGAGATATTAAAGTGTAACATGATCTTACATTAAAAACACCTATCTCAGGAATTCCTTAGCATATGGCAAAGAGCATATCCAAACAACAACACAATAAAGACCAAGAAGCTTTCAAAACGATGCCAAGGGAGGTTCTGGAAAAGCCAAAATTATAGGCTATCAAACAAATATTTCACATTTTTAACAACCCCAGAGAATTAAACAATGTTCCCCCAACAATTTTAAAATATTTTGACAACAACCTATAGCACAGAGACCTTGGGTACTGTAGATAACCACTGTTCCTTGAAGGATCCTAGAGCACAGAGACCTTGGGTACTGTAGAAAACCACTGTTCCCTGAGGGACCTTAGAGCACTGAGACCCTGGGTACTGTACATAACCACTGTAGCCCGAAGGATCCTAGAGCACAGAGACCCTGGGTACTGTAGATAACCACTGTACTCTGAAGGATCCTAGAGCACTGAGACCCTGGGTACTGTACATAACCACTGTTCCCTAAGGGGCCCTTCCAGGGCGTTTGTGTTTTGTAGTTTGTTAACACGTTCAGCATGTTGTTCTTGGCATTGTCCTCATTCGTATGGCTTCTCAGTCCCTCTAACCGACCCCTATGGGGATGCTACTGCTGTCCCTGTCCATATTGAAGTTCTGCAGCATTTGAGGTCGGGTATGGGTATCAGCATTTGAGGTCGGGTATGGGTATCAGCATTTGAGGTCGGGTATGGGTATCAGCATTTGAGGTCGGGTATGGGTATCAGCATTTGAGGTCGGGTATGGGTATCAGCATTTGAGGTCGGGTATGGGTATCAGCATTTGAGGTCGGGTATGGGTATCAGCATTTGAGGTCGGGTATGGGTATCTGATGTTCTGTGTGGTCGCCTCAGTCCGATTCTGTAGCCTTGTGCAGACGTGTGGAGGTTTGGCCAAGTTTACACTTGTCTCTGGCGCATTACTGTCTAATCTAGAACTTTCACAGATTCCTCTTTCAAGCAGATGCATACTGTAAGGTGAGTGTGGAAGCCAACACTCTACTGTCGTGGAGGGGGGGGGGGGGGGGGGGGGGG
>JACXGK010005996.1:0-25160 GCA_016801125.1 Novumbra hubbsi
TACTAAGTCATGTGACCATGTATGTGTACCCTGACAGTAAGCATACAGTACTAAGTCATGTGACCATGTATGTGTACCCTGACAGTAAGCATACAGTACTAAGTCATGTGACCATGTATGTGTACCCTGACAGTAAGCATACAGTACTAAGTCATGTGACCATGTATGTGTACCCTGACAGTAAGCATACAGTACTAAGCGTGTTGCCTTGTAGGGAAAGAGTAAAAACAGACGGGTTCGGACCATATACGACTGCCAGGCGGATAACAATGACGAGCTGACCTTTGTAGAGGGAGAGGTCATCATCGTCACAGGAGAGGAGGACCCGGAGTGGTGGGTGAGTATTTGACCTTCATCGGACTGTGGTCACACTCATCGTGACCTTCGTCAAAAGCACAACTCACCTCAACTGACTGCAGGACGACTCTGAGACCCGGCCATTTATTCTTTGTCCTCTGTAGAGGACATTTTTCACTATTTTGAATTTACAGATATATAAACCAAATGAATATTTCAAAAAAAAAAAAATGTTTTTAAGTTGTTATTATAACTCGCCTTGCATTAGGCTTGTACCATAATCATAACCGTTCTATAATACTATAATTGGATATTAATTGGATTTACTGACGATTGGACAAAACGGTGAAATGCAATTGATGCGATGGAAAAGCCTATGAGTTTGTTACACATGAATGCACCAGGCTATACAGAGCTCATGGTGAACACACGTGGTGAGTGCCTCACCAGGACGCACTGTTACACATGAATGCACCAGGCTATACAGAGCTCATGGTGAACACACGTGGTGAGTGCCTCACCAGGACGCACTGTTACACATGAATGCACCAGGCTATACAGAGCTCATGGTGAACACACGTGGTGAGTGCCTTACCAGGACGCACTGTTACACATGAATGCACCAGGCTATACAGAGCTCATGGTGAACACACGTGTACGGAACTCACCAGGGTGCTGCAATAAATATAAAAAAAAAAATGTTGATGATAGTAAAAGTTCACTTCACGTGACAATTTGCAACACATTACATTATGAAATCAAATCTAATGTTTTATTACCAGTCAACAATGGGCAAAGTCCTAATGGACGAGACACCACTTGCTTCATAGTACTTTTCGTTTGCGTGTGGCAACCATGTCAGCATGTTAGCGTCACTGTGAAGCTGCCTCTGTGAAATATACATTACGTCTGGATCTTTACGTGTTTGTCCTGTTTCTTTCAGATCGGGCACATAGAGGGACATCCTGAGAGGAAAGGGGTCTTCCCCATGTCATTTGTGCACATTCTTTCTGACTGACAGCTGGAGGTCCCTCCTCTAGCACAAGCTCCGCCCTAACTTGGCCTCGGATTGCGTCTGTATGGAGTCTATGTAAATAGCTGCTGTTACAACAGGAAACAAAACAAAAACCATACAAAGAATCTAACCCAGCCTCATCGCAATGAAGACTTGTACATAAACGGTTCTCCTGACGACCAGTATTACCATAGCCGTATCCCAGCATGCTGGGTTTGCAGTAGCCATCCTTTGAATTAAGCACTTAAAAACGTCCTTAACGTATGCTGTAGCTGTCTGCGTATAGACAAACAAATCTGTGTATGTCCGTGTAAGTGTACCTTGCTATATGCACGTGCACACCTAAGTGTGTATATGTTTGTACAGCATATGCAAGGGTGCATCGGTACATTGACCCAACCTGCTTAGAGAGTTAGGGCTGTCTTGTACCAACGGTAAACCCTTTCTGCTGAACTGTTTACTGGCACTACCATCTCTTGCAACTCTTGCAAGTAGTTAATGGATCATCTGGTCTATTTGATAAGGAGTTATGTTATTTAGATACACAGTGTTCTAACCCATATGTCCGATATCCGCTCCCTTTACTGGCATGGCGTCTGGGTAATGAGACAAAGTGTGTTTACAGAGATATCTCTAACACTGAAAGGTTGGAGGAAGTATTTATTCATTACATAAATATAGTGTATGTCTTTTTTAGTTTTTTGCTTGTTATGTAATCCATTTGAAATGACTTCTGTCATGGTATTTCATGCGGACTGAGGTGAGTGAGAGAGATGATCTGTGGTGGTGTTGGTTTCTCTGGTTGTTAATGAAGGACCATACTTCATGCGGATCATTCCTTTTGGATGTTACAGTATTTCTTCTTCCCCCCTACTGGCATACTGGCATCGGGGGTACAGTACTACCCCCTACTGGCATACTGGCATCAGGGGTACAGTACTACCCCCCTACTGGCATACTGGCATCGGGGGGTACAGTATTTACCCCCCTACTGGCATACTGGCATCGTCGATGGAAGTTAGGATCAAATCCAGTTATCAATATTAATATCAGACTAATTCTGGATTTACATTTTCATGTACATCTCCTCTTTTTGAGAACAGTATCTGTCCAGAATGTGAAGACACACCCACCCACCCTCCCAGACACACACACCCTCCCACACACACACACCCTCCCACACACACACTCTCAACATTGGCCGATACAGGCCATTATAATGCACAGGTCAAGCAACCAACAGGTCATTTATTTTCATCCTGAGCCAACAAGGTGGGTCTTGGGATACACAAAACATAATCAATTCCCAAGTATTGTGAGTGAAGCCTTCCATTAGTAATTGTTCTAGTGGCTCTACAAAATCGTTTTAAGGTTATGATTGGTGGAGAACAAGTTGATTCTTGATTTACACCACAGCAGTTTCTACATATTTCTTACCACAGGTGTAATGTCTGTCACCGACAAAATACCTTGTTAACAAACCACAGCGGGGTGCTATAACATGCATGAATTATGACATGTGCTCATGTGCTCATAGACTTATGAGTCTAGCTAAAAACGTGCAATATCTTAGACATAACTGGCCCAAATGGACTCCAACTAAAATAAATGTTTTCCCTTCATTTTCAAAACTAGAATGCTTACCCGAATTAGCTACTGATAATTTAACATAGGTAATTTTTTAATTGGTAAAATATTTTACGTTACGGCACAGACAGGGGAAACATCCTTTCTAACCTGAACCGTGACCCGCATACTGTGTTACCTGTTCTTAACCCTGAACATGCGTTTTAATTGTGACATCCAATACTTTTTAAAACGATTTCTTAAGATATGTTTCAGTAGCATTTGTGACATGATCAAATCTCGCAAATTGACACACATCTCTGTAGCGCCTTGTAATGTACTCAAACGGTGCCCAATGCCACCCTAATTCATCACAAATGTGCGTATAATATGCTACGCATTTCCCTTAGGCCAGGTTGTGTAGCAGCTTAGATCGCTTTCGGAGTCGACTGAATGAGATGCCCCAGCAGGTGTGTGACCCGCTGATGCTGCCTCCACTCCCAGGGAGGAGAAGGGAGACCAGGAGTTACACAGAGGATATCTGTCCACACACACACACCACATGAAGAAGCGTTAAGTGCAGTGGTGATGGCCAGGGCAAGAGGCGCCCCTAGTGGCATATCGGGGCCGCGCATCAGAATTTGAGAGGCCAGTTTATGGTACCCCCGAGATTCTCAGTTGTGGTAAAAACGTACAAAGAGATGTGGTGGAAACAAGTAACTTTATGTATTTGTTGTGTTTGGTCATGGAGAAATATGCTGTGACTGGAGTTGTGAAAACTACACGTATTGACCGCCATTGCCGACTGTCGCACCAGGTTTCGGGACGTTTAAAATGAAGCTATTGTTGTATTTACATAAAGTGGATGAGCGTTTCATTCTGTATTCTGTTCAGTGTTGATGGTCAGTGATATGTTTTAATGGGCTGTAGTTGGTAAATGTTTTTTAGTATGAGACTGGGGCGTAAAGGCCATTGCCACTGTCTTCATGGTTTTTACTTTTGTCTGCCATTTACTGTTTACAGAAGCTCATTCGACAACATTGTCTCTTTTTCGGAGAGAGACTGTGGATGCACATCGGGTTTTGTGTTATAATTGTTATTAATGTGACTGATGAATTTAAGTTTTTATCACATATCCTTTACGTTTTTATCACAGGCCCTTGTCTACTTTTTTGGTAACATTTATCAACGTTTGTGGGATTTCAACCAGGGCAAATCCAGTGGGGCCCCACTGGAAAAGGAGATAAGTGTTAAGTCCAGTACAGCTGATTGTCTCATTCAAGTCCTGAACGTGTTTGTATCAGTTCATATTTATTTAATCTGAAACTATATCAAACTGGACAAGGGTAGGGTCTACTAATGATTCGAAAGTATTCCCACAGCAACAACGTCGTGACAGATTCAGTGCCATCTGTTAGTCCACACTCCTGTTTAATATTTGATAGGTACTGCCAAACAGTGCTTTTAGTTGTTTGCCATTGTTTTGTTGGGGAATAACTGGATGAAAATGTCTAACCCTGTACCTCCTTGTGTGTTGGCCGTTTTGATTCTGTGTGTGTGTGTTGGGGATGAAACTATGATTGCATTAGGCTACACAACGAATAGGCTAATAAAGATTTTATGTTGAATTACTGTGAATGTTTGTTTTGTTCAAATGATTGATTATGCGTTTGTCTTCAGTGCGACTGATATGTTGGCCAGTGTTTTTGAATGTATTATCTACTACTTGTGCAACTGCATTTCTCGTCAGTGACCTAGTGCAAAAATGAATGTGCCACACGCGTATCGACGTAATTAGCCTTCACACATTAATGCAATTGCACTTGCCATTCAGCTCAGTCGGAGTCCTCATTGACGCGGCTGTCAAATGTCACTTCCTACTCGCAAAATCAATTCCTTTTATAGTTATGGGCTGCCTCTCCCCGTGTGATACAAATCTGCACTAGGCTACTAGACGGAACCTGTGCCACTGACAAAATTATTTTTCCGGGTTGGCCAATCATGTAAAAGGAGGCACACAACAGCGTACCTGGTTGTTTGATATTTACGTGTTATTCTAATACGAAGATTTACCTATCGTTTCCAGGTGTAGATCTATACTTTTTCGATATTTAAGGTAGGTATTTGTGTTTATCTGGGCTTTGATCAACCTACTGTTGCGTTTTCACGTTAGCATACTACTGGTGTCTTGAGTTCATCCGTGTTGACTGTCGGATTACTGCAAACGTGCAGCAAAAGGGTGGGCACTAGCAGCAGGTAGGCAATAATGACGAAAATGTTTGATGCCTTACGTGCTAGCATGTTTACATTTTTAAGCGGGCGAATACATTATTTCAGTTGCCTGACTTATAGTCTATGCTTCAAGATGTAATAACTATGGGATAGCCATCGTTGCATAGACATTTGCCTACAAAACTCGACGGTTGGAAATTGCGTAGCCTAGGGGAGGGCAATTGGTTGGTTGTCGTTAGTTCTGTATCTCAAGAGAATTTGCTTAGGCCTATGTCATGTAATTAGCTTGGTTACTTATAGTTTAACACCGTATTACATTTTTACTGATGTTGGAATAGTTTACACATTTCAAAAGGAAAAATATCTAAACTGTTGCCATACTTCCTCAATGTAGTAGGCAGCTTTCAAAGTGATGTTACCACTTCCTCATTTTGTTTTTTCAAAACACCCCTTACAGAAAATATTGCAGTTAGAAGCTCCTGTAAAAGCGCAGAAACTAGGCAACGCTGTTACTTTAGAGGCTGTAGTGGCAGCATACTGACTGCGCTTACACTGTGCTGCACTGTGACCGCAATCTTTTTTTGTAAGGGATGGCCTCTACTTCCCCAAGTTCTCTAAATACCCTTCGGTCGAGCTGATACGTTGGTAGTTAACTTTTCAGATGTGTGACTTTGTCTAACATAGTTTGCGTAGCAATGCAAGGATGTGTGGACTAATTCGAAATTTCAACTTTGTGGACAATGTTTTTCCCGATGGGCGGAAGACGAGAAAGCAGAACGGGGTTACCTTCTATAGTACAATATCCATAATGACGTTAAGCAGATTTTATCTAGGAGCCACTGGTGATGAAACCCAGGGATACACTGCCACCTGTGCGTCGGCTTGCATTTTAATACGAGTTTGCAGCGTGCACGAGTTGGCAGCGTTTAAGGATTTGCAATTCATTTATGTGTTTGCTCCCATAATTAATTCTGGACCACAATCAAGTATATACTGAGAGGGTAGCAACATCATACTATGGTTTCAAATTATAACATGGCATTTATGTTTACCAGTCCAGAAAGTTGCCTTTCCAAGCACCAACTGAGCCATACTTCTCTACTTACGGAGTATTAAGCAGTCTTGTAACAGGATTTATACCAAATGATAAGCCCCCAAGATCACTAAACCTCGAGATGACTTATTTATTCTTATAAACTGGTAACAAATGCTATTTGAGCAGTAAAAAGTTATAACAGTTATGTTGTCATAACTATGGTGTTATATGTTCTCATATACCACGGCTATCAGTGTATCAGCAGACAGGATTCAAACCAACTGGTTTAAAAGTAGGCAATAAGAAAATGTTATTGGAATTTTTATATAAGTCTGTGTAAACTCCATCAAGTAATTCTTGCGGGCACAAACATTCTTGGTATGCAGGCACCTTAAACACATTTGAAGTGATGATAGTGTAATTAAAACTATGAATGGAAAATATAAGATGTTGAAGGCACATCCTCCTCAAATGCTGTTGTAAGACTGAAGTGCTATGATAGTGTCTTTCATTCAGATTGATGTGCTGTGATAGAGTTTCTTTCATTCAGACTGAAGTGCTATGATAGAGTTTCTTTCATTCAGACTGAAGTGCTATGATAGAGTTTCTTTCATTCAGACTGAAGTGCTGTGATAGAGCTTCTTTCATTCAGACTGATGTGCTGTGATAAAGTTTCTTTCATTCAGACTGAAGTGCTATGATAGAGTTTCTTTCATTCAGACTGATGTGCTATGATAGAGTTTCTTTCATTCAGACTGATGTGCTACGATAGAGTTTCTTTCATTCAGACTGATGTGCTACGATAGAGTTTCGTTCATTCAGACTGATGTGCTATGATAGAGTTTCTTTCATTCAGACTGATGTGCTACGATAGAGTTTCTTTCATTCAGACTGATGTGCTGTGATAGAGTTTCTTTCATTCACACTGAAAGTCATCAAATACAGTGTTTAAAGTAGTGGTGCTATTTTTAGATAATCAAGTGGCATCATCAACCTGGTTCTCGGGTGACCACACTCTAATGTGTAGTATATACTTTATAAACTATAATGCTTTGAATCCTGAGTGCTGCTTGGTTGATAGCCGTGGCATATGAGACCACATACCATGAGTGTGACATCACAGCACTTCTCACTGCTGCAGTTGCATTGATCACCAGTTTCTGATCCTTTCAGGACATCTTGGAAGTTTGTGGTATATTGCCAATATACCACGGCTAAGCTCCGTGTCTGGGAACAATGCAAAGCATCGCGCATAAGAACTGCTCTTGGCAGTTCATGTACCACACCCCTTTGTGCCTTATTGATTACATATTGCTGCGCTGTTGTTACCTTTTAGAGTTAAAACACTGCTACACGCTGCATGGTAAACACACAGCAAAGGTTGACACAATTCACCTCAGGCTCTCTTTGGATGCCTATTGACATGTGTTTATATTGTGAAGAGCCAGTCATTGTGGAGTACGTATTATTTATTTCGGCTGGTGAATAACAACAATTTTCACATTGATCGATGCATCTATACATGTAAATAGTGACAGCATATGAATCTGACATTTTACTGAAGGTTGCATTATAGAATAATGACATTAATCATAGATTCTTTGGCTGTTCGGATGCATTTCAAAGTGATGCTGCATGCTAGACAACGGCCAAAGAACCGGGGGGGGAAATATACCAATCCTACATGTTTTTGTTGTGTTTAAGGTGTGTTCTTTCAAAAAGATTATTTGGGTTGTCCCTATAAAATCTCTATTTTTGTAACAGGCAGAGGCCAATCTAACTGGAAACCACTGCTTTATATCAGTAATAAAAACAAAATTGGGGGGACGGACAGAGACCCCTTTTAGGTTCTAGGTTGCGCTTTTCCCCTACTGTAGTAATTATAATACATTCATGTACAGTATTATTGTGTGAACTGCATGTTGTGTTATCTTTGGTGTTTGAATGGTGTAGGGCGGTCTTTAAATGCGCCATGAAAGTAATGGTATCACTGTATTGTGCTGGGTTTTAATGTATGCGTCAGGACCAGAGGATGATGGTCATTATTGTGTCAGGGAAAGTCTTGCCCCCGGCTCTGCATTCCTACAGGAAGTGCCACGGAGTCATTTAAGTAACGCTTAGTACGCAGTTAGAGCAAAGCAACTGGTTTGACTAGCTACCTCTTCAAAGTGTTGATTTGTATTAGGCCTCCTATATTGCTCATACCTCCGGTGTCATGCAGGATTTTGAGTAGTGTGTCCTTATTCCATAATGATTATTTCATAATGTTGACCTCTGGGAAGGGTTTCTGTTCCTGAAAAATGAACATCACAAAATTATAAAATACACACACTACACATTTCACCCTCTGTGCATTCTCATAGAGATCATTTCTAGTTTTATGGTTTCTATTTTCCCACATTTTGCTGAAGTCAAAGACATTCTGTGGAAAGTAACCAAGAGCTGAAATGATTTTATTTTTGTTGTTTAACAATGATTTGTTCAATGTGTTGTGAAGCCTGGTGCATCTGTTTGGCAAATTGAAAGTACAGGCGCAGATAGAGAAGTGAGACAAGTGAACACAAACACAGAGGAAATGCCAGTCTGCTACTTTGTAACTTCCTGGGTGTCTAATAGACAGTCGGTAACACGTTTATCTTGGTAACACTGCGCAGGACTAAAATAATGTAAACCACCTCAAAAGCTTTACTATATTTGGATTAGGCCGCTTAGAGATAGATAGTGCCTTATAATGAAATGGTTCTTCCAGTTTTAACAGTTTATGTAGTCTCCTCGCATGTTGCATATTTAATAAAAAAATCTAACGGTTTGAAATCTAAGCTCTGGCTGAATTCTAATAGTAATATTATTACTATTAGTTATATTATTTAGCGAGTCAGCATAATGTGACTTGCAGGTATGGCAGGGCTGAAAGTAGGCAATAGTTCACCATCATTTTATAAACCAGTTCAGAAAGGCCGATGCTACACACTGTATTTCCCAGGTTTTCCAGAAATCCTGGTTGGAATGTTCCAGCAAATGGCGTAGAATAAGCGTAATATATCAATTTTGGGGACCAGAATGTTGGTGCGTACATCCTTGTTGAGGTTTTGTATGATAGCACAGAAAGCGCCAGTGTTCATTAACACTGGAAAGTGTTGACCCGCTTGCAAATACATGTTGATATGCATAGTCTCAGGGGCGTCGCACCCGTGGGGGATGTGGGTGATTTAACACCCACACTTTTCTCGTTGAGTGGGTTCAACACCCACACTTCGTTTTTATTGTTAATAAACAAACCACATCCATCCCCCGCACTTTTGAAAAGCTTGCTAAGCCCCTGCACAGACTTATTCATAGATTTTCATGATCTACTTCTTATAAATGAGTTAGGTAACTTATGTGGGAATTCCTGCCATGCTGTGTTTGCTCCATAGTCGCTATTTTCGTGAATGTTTGTAAATCAGATTTGTTTGTTTGTGTACGCGGGTGAGGTCATACAGGCCGTTGATAGCGTATCTCCCTCTGCAAGTGTATAAAATAATATTAATTGTGGAATACGAGCTCGTTGTGACTGTGGTAACGTAATAGCATTTCACTCGGTTCTCGGGGTGCTTGAGACTGCTGCATTTACTCCATTCACTCCATTCCACACGCGATTACGAGCTGTCCTTCCCTCACCTGCCTCGTATGATATCAGTAGTTGTCATGCGGCAATTGCCTTGGTGGAGAGCAAAAAAATACTTTAATGAATGTCGATCCCGTTTTTGCAAACTGTTTGAGGGATGCATTGCGATGTGCTGCGTTTACATATACTTTTGGTGACTCTGTGTAGAAGTAAGTCGTATGCCCCAGTTAAAATTGCGTGCACAGTCATGTTATGGATGGCGTGTTCACACACGTTTCTCCCTGGTAACCCCTCTCCTGTTTTTGCTCTGGGCGTTTTCCCCCGTTGTCTCTGCCCCCCTGTTTCCAATGCATAGGTTAATGGCAATGCGGTAGATCAAGCCTCTAGAAGCCCTTGGAGTTTTTCTTTCCAGCACAGGAGTGACACCCGTTTCAGAGAATTGTGGTTGTAACGTTTTCTTAGGTTGGAGCAATACCTATATGGAAAATACATGCTCAGCATTTTGTAATGCTAAAAGACAAAACCTGGTGGAATACCACAAATCTAATTGGGTCAGTAACATGATTGGATACTAAAAGATTAATACAGAGAGGATGGGCCTGTCAGAAGTAAGGATGTGGAGCGGTTCACCACTCTGTGACCAGTGTCTTTTTTTTGTGCCTGAGCAAATTTTAGATGGACAGATGCAAATTGGAAATCTGTCCTGTGGTCTGACAAATCAAAATGTTTGATTATTTCTGGGAATCATGGGCACTGTGTCCTTTGGGCTAAACAGGACAGGGACCATCCTGCTTGTTTTCAGAGCACAGTGCAAAAGCCAGCATCCATGATGGTATGGGGGTGTACATGGCATGGGTGACTGCTCATCTGTGAAGGCACCATGAAATGCTTTCAGGGAAGACCTTGCTGACTTCAGCAAGACAATGCCACATTTTGCACATTTTACAACAGCAATGCTTACTGGTAAAAGAGTCTGGGTGCTAAACTCGCCTGCCCGCTGTCCAGCCCTGTCACACGTTGAAAACATTTGGTGCATTATGAAACATAAAAATCAAACAATGGAGACCTCGAACTGTTGATCAGCTGAAATCCTATATCAAACTATAATGGGAATACATTTCGCTTTCAGAACTGCCAAAATTGGTCTCCTCAATTTCCAAACGCTTACAGAGTATTGTTAAAAGAAGAGGTGGTAAACATGCCCCTTGCTGAAACAATTTGCTGGCATGAAATAAAAAATGGGCATGTTCTTTCCAAAACAGCAACATTTCTCAGCTCTACACTTGTTATGTTGTCTTTGTACTATTTTCAACTGAATATAGGGATAAACGATTAGTGCTCGTCACTGCGTTCATTTTTTATTAGCATTTTACACAGTGCCCCACATTTTTGGGATACAGCGTTGTAGATGTAGTGTGTTTTTAAAATTTGGCTCCACCAGAGGGCATCATAAAACTACCAAAGGAGCCAACCGAACTCCAGGTGTCTCTAGCCACCTCACCAAAACAGCGCAGAGCCTTAATGGACAGGGAAATACTGTCCAATGTGTGTGTCAGGCCTGTCAAGTGTCAAATCAGGGCTATTCAGGAACACCTCTATGCCCTACCTCCCATTACTCTGCATGCATTTGAGTGCATGTATCACTGTGTAGCATTTTCGTCTGGAGCATAACGGGATCGTTCTAACCCCCCGCCGGGAGAAGTCAGGGGGAAAATTACAGTGGGGTTCATTGTGGTCTTCTGATGCCAGAATGCAGATGTTACACGCCGTGTTTTTGTATATTATTAAACAATAAATCATGTTCATATATTTAGATGTGGTTTGACAGCACCACCCTTGCAGCCAGGCTGTGTCTGTAGCTAGTAAACACACGTTCCTCGAAATAATTTAACAGTGATGAACTTCCACAGTAAGGGAAAGGAGAAGATATATTCTATGATGTTGGAATGGTTTGTAATTTCATTTTAAGGAGTGTATCCGTTCGGAACGACAATACATTCAAACTACACACGGGATATGTGAGCTAACTAACAAGTGTTACTTTTCTAACTACAAACACAAAGTACTTAAGTTATTAAAATAATAATTTCATGGAATTCAATTTCTAAGGAGGACTGCTTTCACTTGGAGTGCCAACATGTTTGACAGAACTCTCAGTGGAAATCTAGGGATATCTTCAGATAAAGCAAATTTTGAATTATACATGATATAAACACAGCTAAATATGGTATTATGTAGTAGAGGTCATGTATTTCTACTGATATATTGTGTGTCTTTGGACCAGGTGGGATGTCTGAAAATGGGTTGGCCACGTCTCACCGCCTTTTCAGTCGTCATCATATGTAATTACACATTGAAGCTAAACATTACAATATGGCAAATGTTTCACATTGGTGCATAATTCCACATTCCGGGTTATGCCTTTCCTTGACAATCTGTATTCAAAAGTAGTATTCATTCCCATTCGTGGATCATCTGTTTTTTTTGTAAGGTATATGTATAATTTCTAGTTTGAGTCTCCGTACTCATTGAATCCCGCTGCACACCCTTGACACGCTGAGTTTACCAACTAATGGCAGAGGCCACTAATACAAAGTGGCCTGTCACTCCGGGTAGAATCGGGCCTTAGGCCAAGTGTATTTCCGCCATTGCTAGTTCTCCATCTTATTTATAAATAAGGAACCCAATTTCCTTTCAGCGCAGCACTTGTATCGTGTAAATGTGTGAGATTAACAATACATTATCGTATCAACTGCAAAGCCTCTTGGAATTGTAATGTGAGGTTCCTGGCAGTTCTCAGTCGTGAGCTTCACCCTACCCATAGCCTTGTTTAGTAGTAGTAGTAGTTCCTAACCATAATGGTCTGATTTCAACAACAACTTTACCCGACTTCCGACGGGATGTCACCTGGCGAATCTAGGTCAAGTCTGGCACTGTATCTCTTTAGCGTGTCTGTCTGCCTTGCCAATCCCCATGTGACTGTAAGCTGTGTGTGTCTGTGCGCAATGTGACTTGTCAGCAGGCTCACTGAGGGGTTTATGGTACGGTGTTTCTGGTATGCAGTGGTTTCCCTGGTGATGGATGTTTAGAGTGGATTGAGAGCATTTTGAGAATTGGATCCAGATGATTACGGCAGTGAACACCATCACTGAACACACAGAATGAGCAGGATTTTGGATACGAACCTTTTAATGCATGAATCAATTTAATACAAACCAAACAATGCAATACGGTTTTTAACACATACAGAGAATTTCAGGACATTTTAAACCTTTCAAAAGCAATATTGTATTGCTTCATGATTGTATTCCTTCATGATATTATTATGAAGACAATGATAAGGTTGTTGAGGCCATGAATACAATTGATTCAACCTTTAAAAAAAGGTTTAAAATCTTTCTTTTACTGCTGCTTCTGAAAAATGCGATGTCAGAAATAGCATTTTAGTTTTTTTTTCCTAACCCTTTCTGCTTGTGATGAGAAATGTTTCTTCATCCCACTGAATAGTGTACAGCTGCACTCTTTCCTCCCAAACACCTACTGTATTTTCTGATTGGCTGATTCTCATAATGTTTTTTTGGGGCTCCATGGATACAGCAGAATGCTGAGCTCCTTTCTGAGCCAATGAGAGCACAGAGGAGTTGTAGTGGATTGAGGGGCAGTCATTGAAACGTAAAATGTTTTAAAGCCTGTGTTGTACCGTAGGCTAACTTGTACAGTAGACTAACTAAACTAACTACATACTCTAGGTTTAGCCCATGGGTGATGTAGCCACTACTTTACAGCAAAATGCTTAGAAATTAAGCAAATTAAGTGTTTGGCCCTGGGTTGCCAAAATTGTTAACTGCAGTAGCTTGGATTAGAATAAGACAGTCGCATAGACTAGGTCAAGGGGCGTGAAGTCTGGGCCTTTATCATTAAGCCTGACCCAAACACTACCTTCTTATTTACTGCGGATTCCCACCATTGCCCCTGAAGCCTCTGACCTGGTTTTAGGTAAGACATAAGGCGTGGCTGGCACTCTGGTCTCAAGGAGGCACAAGTTAAGGTCATTTTAATTGTATTGTAACTGTAATTCACTCTCAATAGAGCTATTGTCCTTAATGGCTAGAACGTAAACATCAAGTTAGTTTTAGTGCAAGATAACCACGGTTCTGTGGTGGCTAATTTGAGAGGAATGTGTCAGTTTACCCGTTGTGATAACTGGGATCCAAATGGAATGGAAACATTCTTGGGTGTGCCCCACGTAGTATTTTGGATTTCAAAAGCGTTTAATTATTTCTGGTGAAAGGAGTGCACGAATCAGCAGGAAATGGATGTTCCTGGGTTACAAATCACTGGTCCGATCCTTTCCGGGCTGCCATCAGGAGGCAGTAGAGAACTGTTGGAGGGCAGTCTCTGTGGTAGTCAGAGATCTCCCAGTAGTCAGGCCTACCAGCAGAGTGTTTGGGTGTTTAGTTTCCAAACTGGCTGATTCCGGCCCCTTTAACAGGTCCACAGTGACTCAGGGGTTGTGTCCTAACAGACAACCTACACACCTCCCAGTGAACTGGTTCTGACCCAGACGCAATGGTTCTTCTCAAACAGTGCAACAGGATGGGTTTGGAAATATGGGGAATTCTTTAATTATCCATCACATAATAACCGCCTACGTTCTGTCTTGAGAGGGCAATTTCAGATTTATGGATGTACAATACAGCATTATGGATGTACAGTTTGATGTGTATTTTTATAGTAACTTCCAAGTGTGTATATATATATATACCACAATCATTAGAAAGGAGGTATAGTACAGGAAGTATTACAAATAGGAGGTATTCGTAATACACTTGGAAATGTTCTATTCGATTATGTAAATATAATGTTATACCCCAACACATGTGCCTCAACAGCACATTTCTTACCTATTCTTGAAATATTGATGACTAACATTGGGAGCCGGTATAAGTAACCAAACGCATCAGAGCAAAAGGCCAAACTGCCCTGCTGGTGGGAAGCCCGTCTACTCCGGGGTGAAGAGTTCTGGCAATACCGTCACGGGTCCAGGAAGAAAAATCGTTTGGCATCTCCGCACACCCACTTAACACCAACCAGCTCTGTTAGTGGTGGCAGTTGGCTTCCGGGGAAGCGGTCATGTGGTGACGAACACACACACACACACACCTCCCAGTTCCGTCTGCTTGCCGGTGGCAGCTGTTTTCTGTCAATCACTCGGGGGTGACTTGATGTTTCCCTGGTGACGGAGATTAGTCAAGCCAGGTGGCGGAGAGAGGGTCGCGGTGTAATGAACGCCGCCATTCGCCAGACCCGGACACGTTTGTGCGTCTACCGTAGCGCGGCATGCGTGACTGGATGGTATTGGCCGGCCCGGTGGGCCCAACAGGAACAGGATACTGGGCCCAGTCTAATGTCTCCCGTCCGTATGTGTGCAGGTTCTTGATTGGCCGACATGGGGAACCTGATCAAGGTGTTGACCAGGGACATAGACAACAATGCAGGGAATTTCTTCCTGGACTTTGAGAGTAAGTGATGCACACACACACACACACACACACTATATATATATATATATATATATATATATATATATATAGCATAAGAGATTCCCCCCAAGAAAGATTAGAAGGCTGACGTTGCTGATGTCGGGTTGACATTTCATTTAAATCCACACTTGCCATTTTCACATTAGATTTTTACCGGTATGCTTTCTCCACAAACAGTTTTTGCATATCAACAGAAATTGTAGCCCGTTGGTTATCTGACACGGAGGTCATCACACCTCGCAGAGGTTGGGGTTATCCAGTCAGGATGGGATGCAGGAAAGCATAGTGTCATGTTCACCTATCACATCTGGATTTCTGGGAACTCTGGGACAGATATTTTTAAGGGAGTTCAAAGGAACAGCGGTGGAATGGAAGAGAGATCACCACTGTGGAATACCTTTCCGCTCTGCCTTTTCCACCCTCTTCCCCTCACCATGGAATTTGCGAGCTTAGGTCAGAATTTGGAATTTGCCCAGGGTTAGTGTTTGGGAGATTTAGCTGGGCTACAAGCAGTGGGGGATGAGTCTGGGGTGGATGAGGATGGATCATATTTAGTCTAGAGCTCCGCACACATCCCCCACTGCTTGTGAGAACAGGGTAGCTGAAGTAAAGGAAAACAGATTTAGGTTTTGCTTTTCAGAAAAGAAATTAAATTACTCCTGCAATAGATTTAAAAAAAAAAACACAGACACACAAATTAATTATAATAAATGGCATGTACATTTTTACATAAAAAAAAAAAAAAATGGTAATTGTAAATGCCTAAAAAGTAAACATGTTGTAAAGCATCAGAACTCGTTTAAACATCATAGACTCAAAACTCGGCATCTTGGCTGGGTAATCATACACGCCCGTTGTAACGTGCAAACAATCAAGTGACAGCTCTTGTCTGTTTTGGAATACGCTAGACACAACCTCTCGACGCTCTCACTGAATCCCTTCCAAATGCAGGCGCTCCGCCCCACTCTGTTTAACAGCCTATCAGTAATGATGATGTTGCTTCTAAACCCCTCTGGGCCCCCAGATGCCCAGCCCACTGAGGCAGAGCGGAGTATATGGGAACAGGTGAACAACGTCCTGATGGAGGCTCTGGCTGTCTTAGATGACCTGCAGTCATATAAAGGAGCTGGAGAAGAGATACGACAGGTGGGCTATGGGATAATAGCCACTATTTCTTTTGCAGATGTGCAAATACTATTTGGTTTTAGGAATTTGTAATGTGTTATAAAGGTGATAATGTCCGAAGCTGAAAAGATGAATTACATTTATTGCATGGCAATTAAGGTTTGACAAACTATTTTTGTATCTAACATTCTCATTTTAAGCATTCATGTGTGATGAGAAAGGTACCCAGCTCCTGTGGATAATTAGCATTAAAAAGTAGCTAACAAAAAAGTAAACCAATCACATGGTCAGGTTCTAAGGGAAGCAGTGATTGGATCAAAAAAGAGTGTTTGGTTTCCTGCACAAATGCATTTTCTTTTTTCGATCTCCTCCAGGCGATACAGAACCCAAATGAGGAGCGGGTACAGGAGAGGGCTTGGGCTGCAGTGGTCCCATTAGTCGGGAAACTTAAGAAGTTCTACGAGTTTTCTCTGAAGTTGGGTATGTCTTCCTCTACACCCCTGCAAGCTGTGCAGATCAGGGCCGTCCATCCCTAAAACACTTTCATCCTAAAAAGGGAAACGAGATGATTCATTTGACCACTGTCATGCATCTACTTCTCTGTCACAAAACTACCATAATAAAGCTGTAACACATCAACTGTAACAAACAACCAAGACCATACACAGTAATGAAGCTCATTCAGTGTGTTATGTTATTAGGGTTAGCCGGTGTGTTATGTTATTAGGGTTAGCCGGTGTGTTATGTTATTAGGGTTAGCCGGTGTGTTATGTTAGTAGGGTTAGCCGGTGTGTTATGTTAGTAGGGTTATCCGGTGTGTTATGTTATTAGGGTTAGCCGGTGTGTTATGTTATTAGGGTTAGCCGGTGTGTTATGTTATTAGGGTTAGCCGGTGTGTTATGTTATTAGGGTTAGCCGGTGTGTTATGTTATTGGTGTTAGCCGATGTGTTACGTTATTAGTAATATATCATGTATGGCGTATGTTCTATATTATACTGGCACCTTTCTATTGCATGAGGGACTGTAGATTCCACCCACACATTGAGCCGTCATTAACCCGCAGGCTAGGACACTTACCCAACTCGTGGCGTTGACAGAAGGGGGGTTCACTAGCGTCAAACGACTAGAAAGCCACCTCATTAACCGGGGCCTGCTCTCTGATGATGCCTAAAGAGCCAACTGATTGGAGATCCAGTTACGATGCAGGCGGGCAGCACCGAGCGAGACTCCCTCAGGAGTTCTTTGACTTTGTGTTGCTATGCCCGTGCAGAGACAGGGGCATTAAAAATGGATGGATTCATCCCTGATAGGTGGGCTGACTCGTCTACTCTCCCCACCCGAGCAGTTGCATTGGTGGGAGGGGCCGTTGACCGGTAAAACAACTTGGGCGCGGGTACGTTACTGGCGGATGTTGTTGGTGGGAGTTGCATTTTAGCTAGCATTTTCTATGTCATCTGCCAAAACGAGCCCATTTACCACTCTTTATTCCTCGCACTAAGTTTATCGGTCTATGTTTGTTTATTAAGTATTTAGCTTGTCGCATAAGGTTATTAGACCTTATCCGATACAGTAACAGCGTTATCCGCGCTGGTGCAGAAGCTTCGTGGGAGACTCAAGCTGTTTTTATTTTAAGTGTAAAGAAAAATACCAGGCCATTCCACCGAGGTTGAAGTCAGTTGAATTCCGGCCTGATCTTTGTCATCCGTCCAGCCATGCATAGAAACAATCTATTTGACGTCAATGGATTCCTGAAGATCGCTACCATCACTCTTCCTGTTTCTTGTTTCACTCCTGGTTATTACCTTCTCTTCATCTCACTCTTTCCATCTCTCATCCGCCCGCCGTCCTCCTTTTCTACCCCTCCGTGGGTCTCTTCCTCCACCTACTTCACCACACAACTCCATCCTCAGCACATTCACTCCATCCGTCCCACATATGCTTACTCTAATCCCTCCATGTCGTCTCTCCACCTCTCTCCCTTCATTCTTCCGCTCGTCTCTCTCCCTGCTCGTCTCTTGCTCTCTGCCCACCCCCACCCCCTTGTCCTTTTCACTTGTGCAGAGGGGTCATTGCACGGTCTGCTGAAGGCTCTAACGAGTGCTCACTGCAGTCCAACCCAACATCTGGAGCAGGAACAGGCGCTGGCCAGACAGTTTGCGGAGATCCTGCATTTCACCCTGCGCTTTGATGAGCTCAAGGTACTGCTGATTCCTCCTGTGACCCAGATGTTCATGTTATATACACTATATATATATATATATATATATATATATAAATACAGTAATGGGAAAAGGTAAGTGCACCCCCCAGAAAGTGTAGGGTTTCTAGTATTGTGAAAATAATTCAACAAATGTATTCATAAAAAATGTAAACAGACATGCAATTTCATTGTGCAGAAACAATATGTACATCCCCTAGCTTCAATAGCTGTTGCTTCACCCTTTGGCTGTAAACATTTAAATTAGCTATAGCTTTGCTTTTGTGCTCTGGATCATTCTTCGTTTTGCAAGCACCATGTTCGGTTCAGCTTCAGCTTTTTGAGCAATATAGAAAGTGATATATGTTTTGTACAATATGGAATGGTGGCCAGGCGGCAAAGCAGCCCCACATCATAGTGCCTCTGTCTCCATGCTTTATGGATAGGAGAGTTTTCTGGCCGTGCAAAGGCAGTGTTTTCTTTTCGCCAAAAATGGTACCTGGCATTGAGGCCAAACTTCACTTTTGAGTCATCGGCCCAGTGCACATTACTTCTGTAGTCTTTACCCAAGTGTGGTCTGCAAGGTGTTAATGTGTCTTCACTTCTGGGTACAGAGACTTCCTTCCTCCCTGACCTTGCATCTAGGCCAATTCTGTGCAGTACCTTTCTGACAGATGACTAATGTTTTGTGTGATTTGTTTAATTGGGTAACTTTTGTTAATGTCCAAAAGTTTACTTAATTTAGCCCATAATATATATGTATTAAAGGTTCCACCTGCAGTTCCAATATAACGTTTTGGTTTATTCAAATACACATTTATAAATTAATATCGATTACACGCAATATTATTTCATGAAGAATATACCTTGTTAATGCTTTCTGAGCATAGTTTATCTTGTCATATAACATCAGCGCTGAAAATGTAAGTTTTTTTTACTCTAAAGCTTGCAAGCAACGTAATGTAAACAAACACTTCATATTTCAGGAAACACGCTAGGTTTTAATAACTGGGTATCAAATTGAACACAGTCACTCCCCTATTCTCCAGTGTCCGACAGTGTCAGGTAATAGTCAAGCTTCTCCGGGTAATGTAGTGTTTCTTGGCTCTTTGTATCACAGATGACCAACCCTGCCATCCAGAATGATTTCAGCTACTACAGGAGAACGCTGAATCGCATGCGGATCAACAACGTTGCTGTGAGTGCGTTGCCTCTTCATAGCAAAACCAATGTCTTCTCCTAATGTGAGTGTGGTAGTATGGGAGTACACGGTACGCACCGTATGCAGGTATGTTTTACTCTGTTTCTAAAATAAAAAACGTAGGCCATGATAGAACGTGGATGTTAGCGTAGGCTAATTTCTGTTTAGTTTTTACATCTGGATTTGGATCCTGTTAGCCTTTTGCCAAAGGGTTAGCTTTTCTTTTCTTTGTGGGACATGTTAGGAATGGGAAACATCTATTTTAAATCTGTACTCTAGTGCATAAAGATCTTTTTACATGAATACTAGAATAGATATTGGTCCATGTAATAAGTAGTGTTGGTAAAGTGGTGCCCTGTGCCCTTGGGTGCTGTAATATAATGAGGTTCATCCTGTGCTTTAATGATCTGGATCATTAGGAGCTAGTAGAGCTAGGATGAAAGAACCTGACCAGGCAGGTCCCATACATGTATGGGGTATTAATAACATGTATGGGGTATTAATAACATGTATGGGGTATTAATAACATGTATGGGGTGTTAACATGATGTATGGGATGTTAACATGATGTATGGGGTATTCACATGATGTATAGGGTATTAACATGATGTATGGGGTATTAATAACATGTATGGGGTATGAATAACATGTATGGGGTATTAACATGATGTATGAGGTAGTAATAACATGTATGGGGTATTAATAACATGTATGGGGTGTTAACATGATGTATGGGGTATTAACATGATGTATGGGGTATTAATAACATGTATGGGGTATTAACATGATGTATGGGGTATCAACATGATGTATGGGGTGTTAATAACATGTATGAGGTAAAAATAACATGTATCGGGTGTTAACAATGACATGAATGCATTAAGTGTTCTCCTATACACGAACCCACAATGTGTATTGTAACCGTAGACCTTTTTCTCAGTACACCTCCCTGATGGAAGGGGGGGCCCCATGGGCCTCAGCGAAACGAGAGGGGGCTCGTTGACCTTGTGTCCCCAATTAAGAGCCCCTACGGTTGAATAATTAGCTTGGCCCTCCTGTAAAATGCCACGCGGCGTGCATTCAGATATGTATGTAATGTCCAATTACGGTTTTGACACACAAAATTGCCCCCACTTATACAGTTTTTTAAGTTAGATTTTGCATACTTATTAGAAAAATGTGATGAGTTTTCTTTTTTTTAAGGGTGGCAACAAAGACTGACTGGGTTTTGTTGCCTGGCTGCTTATCAAGTGTGGTGGTCCCTTGACAGTTTGGAGTAATGTAATGTTTATGGTAATGTTGTAATGTTTGTAAGAAACTAACAGGACCCATCCTATCGGATGCATCTCAGACAAACAAATGGATGTTCACTGGTTTTGTATAAGCGTGTCAAATCCATAAGCGTCTCCTTGTGTTTTTCAAATTGCCACTGGATGAGATATAAGGAACTTCAAAGGTTGATATGAATCACTATTATTTTGTTACTATTGTTAAATGGGGGGGTGAATGTATTCCAGGGAGGAATAGGGAGGTCTATTTGAATTTATTTATTTAAAAGGAGAAAACAAATGATCCATGTAGTTTCTGTTGAAACGGCTTTGTTGCTCTTTTAAAAATGTGTACAACGTATTTGAAACTTAAACGCATTGAACATTGAAGTATTCGTCCACTAATGCAGGTTAACCAGCAATCTAAAGGAATCCTGACTTAACTCTTTGTTTTCAGGCAGAGGAGGAGAACGAAGTCAATAATGAACTGGCCAATCGGATGTCCCTGTTCTATGCCAACGCAACGCCAATGTTGAAAACGCTAAGCGACGCCACAACAAAGTTTGTCTCGGATGTAAGTCAAAAGCACATGGTGGAGTTACACCCGTCGCTCCGATTTCATGAAAATCCCTGTGTGACATGTCTGCACCATAGTTGGGTTGTTTAGTGTTGGTTATCAATCATTTGAAGAAGTTTGCTGAAAAAGTCTACTAACATGTAGTACAAAATGGATGTCAATGAGATGGTGTTGGTTTGAACAGAACACGGACCTTCCCATTGAGAACACGACGGACTGCTTGTGCACGATGGCCAGCGTGTGCAAGGTCATGCTGGAAACACCGTGAGTCAAGCCCTTCCCGTGACACCCCGTTGTTAAACACATCATAGCAGACGTCCTCACTGCTGGAGATGAACACTTGCGTACGCGACTCTCAGACTAAGCGAAATAACTGTCACTTTCAAATGTAACGGTCACTTGTGTGTGTCCACAGGGAGTATCGTAGCCGCTTTGCCAACGAAGACACCGTGTCCTTCTGTTTACGGGTGATGGTGGGCGTGATCATTCTTTACGACTATGTTCACCCAGCCGGGGCCTTCGTCAAGACCTCCAAAATTGACGTACGTTCGCCGAGTTCCAACCTCGCGCCGTTTATCGTGACCGCATGGGTCTAGCCTTGCGGAAGGACCTGGTCCCCACTCTCAGTGTAATTGTCACAGATATATTGTGATTTCAATGGCAACGTTGCTCCATAGTCAGTCCTTTCAGCCTGCAGTGCTTGATATCTACTGTACCTCCATAGACTGTGCCACTACACATGTGTAACTGACTCTGTTTGGTTATAGATGAAAGGATGCATCAAAGTATTAAAGGATCAGCCTCAAAGCAGTGTGGAAGGCCTGCTAAACGCTCTCAGGTCAGTCTGAAGGTGACTTTACGGTTATTACAGCATGTGACCTTAATGCTAATAGCATGTAAAACAGCCTTTTGATCACAGGGGTCAGAACTTCACCCTCCCTGAAGCACCACACTAACACAGATTTATGTAATGAATCAACTTATGGCTCTTCAACTTTGACCTTGGTGTTTGACCTTCCGCGTTGTACTACTTAATCAATCTTACATGGATTGTCAGACTTATTTTCTGTCTTTACATTTAGGTACACGACAAAACATTTGAACGATGAAACTACCTCCAAGCAAATCAAAAATATGTTGCAAGCAAATTGATGGAATGTTTTAATGGTTTCCTTTGCTAGTTGGCTTCTGGAATAAGGATCACAGAGTTGTAGTACTCTTGAAAGTAAAAAAGAAATGCCATAACAAATGGCAGCTACTGATGTCGTTTTTCTTCAGTTTTGTCTGCAGTATGTTCTGACATGTTTGTATTAGTAAGGAAAGTCATTTCCCTGGAACAATCTGACTGGAAAAGTTGTAAGATGTAATTACAACTGAATAGAATATTAATATGTTTTGAAAATGTTGGCTATGTACTGTAACAACATTGAACTTGTATCAGCAAGCCACCTCTTGAATTATGTTTCATACAATGCCACACACATAGCACTGACCAACTGCCATTCAACTCCACTCTTCACTTTGCGGACTGCCCTCTAATTAGTCTCACAAACAGCCTAGTTCTACATGACAAGACACAATACTTAGGCTGAGGTAAATCCTTATGGTTTTGTCTGATTATTTAGATCATCGTCCATAGTGGCATCCTGCGTGTGGTCATGTTTCATGCTGGTGGGACCCGTGTGTCTTTCAGGCATGACGTCTTACAAAACTGATTTGGTCTTTAAGGACAGGTTTATTCATTTAATACAGTTGTCGGTTATCGCAGGTTGAACTAAATCGAAGCCTTATTTGTATATGAGGATGGCATAAACTAAGCTTTTGAAAACAAATTTAGGTAGTATTTGTCAAGTTATTTTTTTATTTTTTATTGTGACATTTCATTTTAGAGGGAAAATAAAACTTTTGGGATTTTTCAAATGTCCTTTTCTCTGGTACTTTTTATGCAATGAAATTAATTTAACTGTATAATTGTGTAATGACACCACAAGAAATAGTGCACCCAACCTGAGATCTGGTGTTTGGAGGGTTTTGGAACAGAATAGAGTTTATATGTCTCAGAAATCCCATATTACATTTTTTTTTACGTTGGCCATAATCTCCTTTGGACAGACTCTACCTCCACATAATTGTTTGCCAAGACTACCCCCTAAATAGAAAACAAATGGTTGAATTGTGCAAGATAAAACGTGTTATTGCTGACACATTCCCTCACATACTCCCTTTCCAACCATAGCAGATACACCCACTCATCATCTGTGAGTAAGGTTTTGGGAAATGTGTGTTTTACTTAAACTCTCTGACGCGGACCCATCCAATGCAAACAACCCAACAAACACGGCACACCAACATCAGTCTCTCCCTCAAACTCGCCTCAGCAATTCTCAGTCTCTCAAACTCTCCCAGTCTCTCTTTTTCTCCATTACTCTTTTTCCCACATACACACTCTTGGATTTTTCGGTGGACTAATAGACCTGTTTTCCATAACTGCTAACCCGTACTTATAATCTTTAGCCCAAGATATTTCAGGCATTTTGTTATTAACGAGGACCTTCAAAAAGCCCAGTTTCCCATGGGTAACTATTCTAGCGGGAACTTCTCACAAGTGTAGTAAAATGTGTACACACACACACCCCTCCCTCATGGTGAGCTCTGGTTGCTAGGCTCCACTCTCCCTGGTGGAATGTTGGAGCGGCTGGCCGGCTAGCTGCCCGGTAGTTTCAGCTCGTCAGCTGTTTCCCGGCACGGTGGGAGGGTCGTGTTTCCCGGTGGCTGAGCAAAGGAAACAGAGCCTAGGGATCATGGAGTGAGTAACGCGTTCCACAGTCCAGTATGTCTCCCCCTGCTCTCAGGACACCGTAGTGGCTGTCACTGCTTTGTCATCATTTGGCCATGACATGAAGAACAGATGTACCACGATGTTCTCTCCAGAAATTATATTTGAAACAATTACCGTAACATGTAACCGGATAGCCTAACTTAATAACATCCCCAAATCTAGGAATAATCGGCTTTATCGATTTTGCAGATGGATCCGGTTTTCTCCGTCCCAGTACGACTGGTGGTGTGGATGGCTGGTTAGTTTGTGGTAAAAAGACAAAAGGGCTTTCTTTAAAAAAAAAATCTTAATTTTAGTGTTTTGTTTTTTACTTATCCTGCTCATTAAAGTCACTGTGTAACAGTTGCCCCCAAGTGTCTCTTTTTACGCCTCGTTTGTGATTGACTCGTTCACTTCTGATTGACTTCACTGGGGGAGGCGGGTTGGGCGGGGGGGGAAGAAAGCGAGAAGCAGCCAAAGAGTGAACAGAGACCTTGGGGCGAGTTGCAGGAAGACTGACAGACGGCATCTAGGTCAGGTGCGTAGCCTGCCTTGTGAGTGGGAGGAGAAGGAGAAAGTGTGTGGTCACAAGAGGAATGGTGTGGGAAGAAAGAGGTGTGAAGAAATGAATCGATCAGGAAGTGAGTGTCTGACATGAGCTCTTCCACCACAAATGT